>CM074964.1:18831926-18844482 GCA_037577455.1 Pangasius macronema | reverse complement strand
GTGAGAGGGGCAGAGTGAGAGGGGCAGAGTGAGAGGGGAAGAGTGAGAGGGGCAGAGTGAGAGGGGCAGAGTGAGAGGGGCAGAGTGAGAGAGGGGCAGAGTGAGAGGGCAGAGTGAGAGGGGCAGAGTGAGAGGGCAGAGTGAGAGGGGCAGAGTGAGAGGGGCAGAGTGAGAGGGCAGAGTGAGAGGGGCAGAGTGAGAGGGGCAGAGTGAGAGAGGAAGAGTGAGAGGGGAAGAGTGAGAGGGGATTTCCCTTCTTTATGCAAATTTCTGAAAATTCGTCTTTACAAAGTCTTTAAGAAAGCCTCCTCATCACTGCTCCAACACGCCGCTGACAGAATTATATTATCCTGTGTCTTTCTGTCTTTCTTCTCATCCTTCCTTCCTGTCCTTCTTTCCTTCCATTCCCTGTCTTCTTTTTCTTCCCTTCCCATCCTTCCTTCCATTCCATCCTGCCTTTCCTTCCTCTTCTGTCCTTCCTTCCCTTCCCTTTATTTCCATCCTTCACATCCTTCCATTCCTTCCTGTCTTTCCTTCCTTTCTGTTTTCTTTCCATCTCCTCGGAGTGTCTTTAATAGTCTATAAAATATAACACTATATATTGGTAACAAAGTCTTTATCGTCCGCAAAAAAGATCCTCCAGTTTATTCTTATTTATCTGTTTATTTATTTATTTGCGTTTCTTTCCATGTAAAATTATTCCAACTTAAAATCAGGCTAAATTCCAGTTAGTTAGTATTCCCTCTATACGCTCACTACATGGGGTGTAACAGCAGCTACCCAGCGCACTAATTTTATCCAACAACGCTGCAGTCGATCCTCCCTGTACTGTGACTGAACATTAAAGTATTGGCACCCTCAGCATCACTCCTCTGTGATTCGTATCAGTCACAGACACTCGACCAGGACACGGCAGATCTTTCCTTCACAAACCAGGAAAGACGAAAACGACCTCATTTTCTGCTCCGTACAACTTTACAATCTCACCTCGTAAAAGCGGCAGGGTGATAAAGTGTGTGATGCTGCAGCATCATCGCTTCATTCAGCTTACTGAAGCTCCGCACTAAAATACGAAGCTTCCTGTTGTGTTCGTGAAAAAAAACAACTCATCACACGTTTTCACCAGCTGCAGCAGCGCACAGGCCGAGTCCAGCGCTAAGGCGTTCAGCGCTAAGTTCCAGCACGTACATCAATAAACAAGGACACCTGTATCAACGGACTCACACAGAGCATTTCCACACACACACACACACACACACACACACACACACAGAGCTAATTTTGCATTGTGTCACTTTTAATTAAGACCTTAAATGAACAAAATCAACAAGCAGAACTTCTAGCACTGAAGTCTAGCCCTTCTTGTTATAAAAGTGTTGCCGGAAACAGGTTTAAAACGTACTTCAAACAGGAAGAAATTAAATTTTAAGATATTTGACCTTGTTGTGACCTTGACCTTGTTTGGATGAAATCCATAATCTAATCAGTTCATCTGCTGGTTACGATGATATTTCTACATAAACCCAACAAACGTTCAACCACTCGCTCGAGACATCGCGCTAACGAAAATCTCGGATGTACAGACAGACAGACAGACAGACGGACAGACAGACGGACAGACAGACGGACAGACGGACGGACGGACAGACAGACAGACAGACAGACAGACAGACAGACGGACAGACGGATGGACAGACAGACGGACAGACGGACAGACGGACAAGCCAGAAACATAATCCCTCCACCACCTAGTGGCAGACGCATCAAAAACTGGAATATTGGGATAATTGTCTGTCTTACTGTCTTATTGCATCACCTTTGTTTAATTTACTATTGTATATTTGTGTGTATGTGTTTTATATTGTTGCCTTGTGTTGTTGTTTGGAGAACTCGGGAATACGATTATAATCTCGTTGTTTTGCGCAGCAGTACAATGATAATAAAGTCTTCTTATTTTCTTATCTTATCTTCTTCTTAATAATTCCCACCAACTGACTAGCTTTCCTCTGTCAAACCCGGGTAGTTAAGCTAGCACGTACTTCCTCCGAGGTAGACTCGGGATGTTTGATGATAGAATCGGGAATTGCAGAGAGATTCCGAATATCGCAACGGCTATGAAGTTTGGTGATTTAAATGTCTGTCGGAATGTGATGCCTGCAGCCTGAAGCTCAACAAAAATAAATTGTGTTGTATCTCATAAATTGTGTTTCCTTTTCACCTGTTCTGCATCCTCTGCATTTTTTTCAAGCATTGCTGACCTCGTTAACACATAATTAATAGCTTGTTATTTTTTTCCTGCTGTAATGACATAAAGCGTACATGACACACATTATATATGCCTGGCCACGCCCCTTGTCACTCAGTAATAGTGTGGGGTTATGAGAGGACGATGCCATATAGCACAACTAACTGCCCTCTTCTGCATACGTGAGCTCACAGACGCTCTGATTGGCTAGTGTCACTCTGACTGACAGGTGAGAGAGTTACGCCGGCCCTCCCACAGGCAGTTTTACTCTCTTGGACTTTCATGGGATTCAAACTCGTGATCACCTGATGACAGGGTGAACAATTTCTTTCCTTCCGTTTCTGTTGTTTTTATGCAGTAACTTTCCAGAGAAGCTGAAAGTTAGTGTTTTTCCGATCAGTGAGAGTGTGTGTGATGTTCCAGACTCCATCCAGCTCTCAAATGAGAAAAACAGAAGGTGAAAAACACGTATTATTTTGTTCCTTCTTCCTGGCGAATTCCGTCTCCTCCAGAATCCAGATGCTCAATGGAGCTAATAATTTGTGCTTTTCAGTCTAATTAACTTATTATTCGAAGCAGATTCACCCACTCACTATATAAACTCTACAGCAAGTCAGGACTTTTTGCATCTAAAATTGATTTGAAGTCGATTCTTTCACCAACTGTTTTTTCCCCCCATTCTCTCACTGTATAGAAGTGCGTTCGAACTTCCAGGCTGTTTTCACTTTAATTTTTGAGGATGAAAAAAGCAGATTGTGAAAAAAAGCAGCATTTTATGTTCATTCCTTCTGACTGGCTCTTAATGACTTCCAGGATCCAGATGTAACCTTCTGTTCAGTCTTTTCTTTCCTTTCCTTTTCTTTTCCTCAAATCCCCTCCTTCATAGGGAATGACTCAGCTTTCACCTTTTTGTATTTTGTTTCATCCAGGGACAGCATTTGTTTAGAAAGAAAGGGAAAAAAGTGCCGAGTTGCGGCCACAAAGAGGTATGGGATAAACCGTATAAAGCACAACATTCATTACATTCTTAGACCGTGGAGCACAAACATCCGTTATATCCTAATTCAGTACAATAAAGCTTGGCTTTGTGTTCAAGACAAGGATTTATGGAGCAAATTAAATCCAAGCTCATGCCTCCTCTGGCTTGTCCTTTAAATCGCAGCATTATAAGGGCATTGCTGCTTTAATTTTTTTTTATTATCATGTCCTGAAGGATATCATTGTCAAGTTCAAGTTCACCGAATTGGACATTTCACAGCCCTATATTCCGGTAAATAATGTTAGGAAAAAATTCTTTAAAGACATCACACAAACAACCAAAACAAGGTCATGTTTACATGAAGCATTTAGTCCATTAAAACTGAACCCTGACGCATGAACCTCCAGGTGTTAACACAGCAGTGCAGTCAGGTATGTACCCAGTCCAACACCTCCTGAAATAAGTGGTTTGACCTTCTTCTAGTGAACCCTAATGATCTTTATTTGGAGTGAAACCAAATCACAGGGGTGAACCACAGGATCAAACCACATCAAACCACAGGGCCAAACCACAGGGCCAAACCACAGGGTCGAATCAGTTGGTTGAACCATAAAATCAAATGGCAGGGTTAAATAGCAGGTTTAAACAACAGGTTAGTAATAAAACAAGTGATAGGGCCAACGCATAGGGTTCAAAGACAGATCTGAGCCACAGGATCAAAATATCAGGTTCAATGATATGGCTGCGCCATAGGGTCGAACCTTAAGGTCAATTCGTGGGGTCAGCATGACAGAAGCACAGGGCCATACTATAGGGCTGTACCATATGGTCAACTATAGGGCCAAACCACGGGGCCATACTATAGGACTGTACCATATGGTCAACTATAGGGCCAAACCACGGGGCCATACTATAGGACTGTACCATACAGTCAACATACAGGGCCAAACCCCAGGGCCATACTATAGGGCTGTACCATACGGTCAACATATAGGGCCGAACCACGGGGCCATACTATAGGGCTGTACCATATGGTGAACTATAGGGCCAAACCACGGGGCCATACTATAGGGCTGTACCATACAGTCAACATACAGGGCCAAACCCCAGGGCCATACAAAAGGCTGTATCATACGGTCAACATATAGGGCCGAACCACAGGGCCGTACTATAGGGCTGTACCATACAGTCAACATACAGGGCCAAACCCCAGGGCCATACTATAGGGCTGTACCATACGGTCAACATATAGGNAACTATAGGGCCAAACCATGGGGCCATACTATAGGGCTGTACCATACGGTCAACATACAGGGCCAAACCATGGGGCCGTACTATAGGGCTGTACCATATGGTGAACTACAGGGCCAAACCACAGGGCCATACTATAGGGCTGTACCATATGGTGAACTACAGGGCCAAACCACAGGGCCATACTATAGGGCTGTACCATATGGTCAACTATAGGGCCAAACCATGGGGCCATACTATAGGGCTGTACCATACGGTCAACATACAGGGCCAAACCATGGGGCCATACTATAGGGCTGTACCATACGGTCAACATACAGGGCCAAACCATGGGGCCATACTATAGGGCTGTACCATACGGTCAACATACAGGGCCAAACCACGGGCCGAAGCATAGGTTCAAGCAATAGAACTGGGCAACATCAAGGCCCAGAAATGAAACCTCTCCTTATCTCTATATACAGGTTCATGGGAGCCGTTTTAAAGTCCAATAAAGCTGAATTATCTGCAGCAGTTTATGGCCTGTGAAGAGGTTTCTGTAGTCCATTTCTGAGATAAAGGTAACATTTAATCTACCTGATGTTTCTGGTGTAAATCTGCATGACTGGAAGATCTTCTTAATCTTTAGGGATCTGATTTTGTATCGTCATGGTGGAACGCAAAAACTCGCTGGGGTTAAACGAGGTGCCGTCTTCGATTCTCAACACGCTTTCTGATGAAGTCAATCACTGGACAATGTCCAGTACTGAGGTCAGTTGTTTTTTTGTGGACGAATAACAGCGCAGTGAAATAATGCATGATTTCATCGTCTGGAGTTCCAGGTCTGTGTTTACTGGTCTGTGTGTGTGTGACATAATGTCATGACTTTAGAAGGTATGAATTGCTGTTACAGTATAATACTAATATTATTCTATTATTATTATTATTAAGTCACATTGCTACTGGCACTTTATTTCCTGTATGATCAAGAAAACAGGCCGTCATATGAATTCAAAGGGGAAAATAACGCAGGTTACACACAGTCTTAACCTCTCGTAACACGCAACACGAGACGGAATATAAAGCGTAAGTGAGTTGATTTTGGTTTTACTCCTCGTAGGCCAAATCTGCAGCCAGATTTATGGATGAGCAAAATAAATATTTTAAAATAAGAAGCTCTGCCAGGATTAAGTGAGCATTCGTCTTTACGGTTATTAATTTTCCACACACACACACACACACACACACACACACACACACACACACACACAGCTAAACAACTCATTATTTAACCCAGCACTGAGTAATGGCGCTCAGCTATTTACGCAGTACAAAACAACAGCCCCGGGGGAAAGTGTCAGAGAGAAGAGACCAGAAGCGATGATTAACTGCAGCACTCATTTACTTTTTCTTCACCTTGAGCTATAATAAAATGTATGAGGAAATTAATGGTGTAATTAATAAGGGGAATGAAGCGTATCAGACACGCCGTCCTGTCAGCGAGACACGATTTCATGTCTTTAGAGCATCGCTGGTTGAAAGAGATGCAACAAATTCCTACGAAATGAAAATATTGAGCTAAATGAACAAATGAATAGATTTTTTAAACCTATAGCCAATATTCCTCAGCACTGCTGCCAGGTAGCATCAGACTGATCTGTTGTTATGAGAGTCAGTGCACAACACCGAGAGCGTTTATAAAACCTCACAATTTACTTCCACTCTGATTCACAATGAGATTATAGATGTGTTCATCTTCATGCATCTCAGGAGACATTATTTACAAGTATTTTTGCAGCATGTGGTTCTGGTGGAACATGTAATATTATACAATTACATATTATAATGAAGTTATAACATTAAATCAGTAAAATCAATATAATTATAATTTACGATAAGAAACAAATTTCTGACGTGATAATCTGACAGCTTGTTTTGCCAACATTCCACATTGTTAAATGTAACTATAAATGGATAAAAGATGCAATGCGTGATGTTTATTACTGATTTTATACAATTTTCACAGCACCAGAGTCATAATAAGTCATCCAAGTCGTAATAAGTTAAAGAGCTCGAGCTGCTCAGACTAAATAAAACGAATTGTTCAGGTCCAGATGTGGAGTAAAATAAGCATTCATAAATCCTGTATGATAACAGCAAAACATCTGCACGCACCATTCAGCTCAGCTCTCCAAGGTCAAAATCCGACCTACCACAAAAGCTTCGTTAGAGATTCGTAACAGAACACAAAGACATACAGACAGAAAGAACCAGAGCAGGTTTAGTCTGTTAGACCTCCAGAACGTTCTGACTCTTTCACACTTACACACTTCTGGAGCTTCGTCTGATCCATCAGGACAGTCTTTTTCTCCGTCACACCTCCATCCTTTAGAGATACACGTCACCTGGTCCTGACACACAAACTGCTTCGGGCTGCACGTCTTCGGGGCTGTAAATACAACAACATTTTATTTTATTAAAGCAGTTAACTGGTAAACGTGCACTGCAAACAAGTTACACACAAACGCTGAACATTAAATACACAGAGAGGAGAATGTTTAAACGGGACCGGGGTTTTATATCATCATCATCATTATTATTATTATTATTATTAGGACATTAACTGTCCTAGTTTGAACTTCCAACCCACTTCAGTTTAGAGAATCAGATTCTCCGAACAACCTTTGCACTTGACGCTGAAACTCGGGAGATTTTTAGAGTCTTATTCATGAATACAGGGGATTTAATTGGATTTGAGGAGCTTAAGCCGGGTTTTATTGAGATTAACGCGAACCATGTGCCTGCTGCATGTTTGCTTTTGTCCATTTATAACTTCCTATCAGGAGGAGAGGCAATAAATCGAACAAAACAGAAGAACTGAGCGTGCTGGATCATGTAGTTTAATAAGATATAAATTAATACACAGTTGCACATTTACAAAGCTCCTGCTGTATAAATGGAGCTAAGCTATATGCTACGCAGCAAATTAGCTTAACTACAGTAAAGCTACGTCCACAGAGAGGCTCTTAGTTGGTGTGTCTGGGAATGTGGGCGTTTCTTATGGTCCATGTATATTAAAATGTGGACTTGTCATTGAGTCCATATATGGAAATGAAGGAAGCTGTTAGAGGGCGTAGCTTGAAGGCCATAAGTGGGAATGTGAAGAACATGGGCGGGTCTTTATGGGCCATATGGAAACATGAGCGTGCCAAAGGATCCATATATGGAACTTTGGACATGTTATTTAGTCGATATATGGAAATGAGAAATGGACTATTAGCTGGTGTCCTGAAGGCCTTTGACTGTGAAGTTGGCTTTGTCTGTAAGGTCCATATATGGCTCTTAGTGGGTGTGTCTGGAAGCTTATAAATCAGAATGGAGATGTGTCTTTAGGTCCATATATGGAAATATGGAAATGAGAGAGACCCTTAGTGGCTGTGTCGTGAAAGCTACAAATGGGCGTGTCTTTAAAATCCATATATGGAAATGAAAAAGGCACTTAGTGGGAATGTTTGTAAGGACAACATATGGAAATCTGAAAATGAACGAGGTTCTGAGTGGACATGCCTTGAAGGCCATAGAGGTCATTGTGGGTGTGTCCTTAAGGTCTATATACGGAAATCGAAACATGTCATTGGATCTGTGTATGGACATGAAAGGGGATCTTAGTGGGCGTGTCTCGAAGGCTAGAGATGTCAGAGCATCATTTAGATCCGCTGATTTGCATTCTTTTTTTTTTTTTTTTACTAAAATTCCAAGAGAACTTGGATAACTTTTTCTCCAAAAAAACTCAAAAAACAAAAACTTCATGGAATATTGTAATGAAATACTGCAGTGTTTGACCTGATTTAAAAACCGCAGCAGAGTGACCACTCGAGTACAGAAAAACCCCAAAACAAATAACTTTACACCTGTTACCATGGCAACAGGTAAAAAACAAAACAGAGAAAAACCTTCAGTTTCGATTAAACTATAAAACAATGCCTTTAAGCCTTGGACACATGTGCACAGCAGCGATAAGAGAGCGTCTCTCCGCTCTCGGCCTTTCACTTCAGGAACACACACACTGATCACGCTCACACAGCTCCGAGAGCTCATGGAAAATTTCTTCGACCCAGTTTTTTTTTTTTTTTTTTTCATGAAAAAGACCCACGTCTGTCTCTCGGTTGTTGCTTTTTTTTCCCTCCCAAATCTTTCCATCAATCCGGCTTTCTTTCAATCTGGAATATTCAAGTGTGTTTCCCCAACAGTTGTGGTTATTCAGCACTGGTGTTGGATCAGTCTGCCCTCAAATATCCAGGTCAGTGTTCCCGTGTTCCCGTGTTCCCAGACCAACGCCAGTGATGCAACAAGCCTCCACGCCATCAAAGGACAGCTTGTTCTGGGAGAGGAAAAAAAACGCAACCTCTTTTGACTGGCGCTCTATTTGGAGTCAAACGAGGATGTGTTCCAAACCACACCCCCCTTAACCACTCTCTTCCCAGCAGTCCCTAAAACACACGTCTGTCTCGAGCTGCACAGTGTAATACAGCAGAAAGTAAAAGTGGAATAGCAACACGGCTCTCCTTCACCACGTCTGAGGGTGAAAGTCAGGAATTTCAAACGCCTGCTCCGCTCTGATGCACACTTCCTACACAGGCAACCCGGAATTTTCCGACTTCAGTGTTGCTTTGGAAGCATTTCCAACGTTTATAGGCAGCTGCCCTGATACTCAATTCCTTAAAATATCACGATATTCAACAAGCACGATGCTGATAATCTACACAATACGCTGCTGTAGAGCTAACACACGCCACGATCGAGTATTTATACATTACAGCATTAGTTATGTTTTAGTTTAAATATTAATATTAGTGAAGTATTCGTGTAATCAGGCTGCTATAGTAGTGTAAAATCAGCCTCTTGTGATAAATAAAAATAAAAGAAAATTGTTTAAATGTAAATTTTTTTGCTCGGTTAAATATGCTAGTACATCAGAAAGAAAACACATTCTGCTTTTAATTCTAATGATAATCTTACAATCGGATATTAGTTTATTATTAATTATAATAATAATATTATTAATAATAAAGCAAATTAGCACAAAGTTGGAATTGATCATGTTATGATATTTTAGTAAAATATTTACTTCCTGTGATTAAAAAAGGTTAAAAAAAAACCCACGTAAAGCTGCTACTTTATATAAACATTATGCTTTCAATTTCAGAAATAATCTTACAGTTTGACATTTATTCTAAAATGATAATAAATTATTGATATAGTTAAAAGGGGAAAAAAACAAAGCTTCAAAATGACGGCCAGTAAAATATCTTCAATATAAGCAAATTTATCTGTGAAAATAAAGTAAACACTATTATGAATATTTCTTTTCACTAATTTTAAGTTTGAAATTCTCTCTAGAAACTTTAAGTTCCAACCAACAAACAAAAAAGTAAATAAAAAAAATAAAAAACTTACGGCCCAAAAATAAAAGGTTCTTGAAGGGAACTTCTGCTGAATCTGAGTAAAGAAGCAACTCACACAGAAGGAAATTATCGTCCCTATTTTAGAAAAGTTTTACTTGCACATTTTTAAAAATAAATTTTAAAAAATTAAAAATGATAGCAAGTAAAAATCTCATGTAATATTATTTTATTACAGTAAGAAAACAGGCGTAAACGTTTAACCGATCTGACGACCTACAAAACACTAAAGGACAATAAAGTCAAAGTGGCTAAAGATTAAAGGAGGAAAACTCCACAAACTCGAGCTTTATGACAGAAAACAGGACGATTAGAGATGAAAAGGAATTTGTTGAATTTCTTCGGCAGGTTTGTGTTTTATTTTCTCCCCCACGCTGCTGTTGTGTGTTTTTGCGAGCGGGACGGCGAGGCGTCGTGTTTATTTGTGTTTCCCTCAAACTAAACCTAGAGCTTTTCACTGCTGCTGCGCCATGAAGGGGGTCTTTATGTGGGGGTCTGCCAGTGAAGAATCATAAATACACACACACACACACACACACACACACACACACAAAGTCAGTGCTTTGACCAAATGCAGCTGTATAATGAATGCAAACCTTCTAGTAACTTCACTTTTTTTTTAAAAAAAAACTGTGGTTTCTTGATTTTTTTCCATTGCATTCTTATCCAAATACTTTGTTTAACCACACACACACACACACACACACACACACACACACACACACACACACACACACACACACACACACACACACTCACACACACACTCACACTCACTCACACACACACACACACCAAGCGCCATGAATGCAGCAGGGAGGAAATGGAAGTGGGTCAGGAGGTTAGAACAAAAAAATAAATAAATAAATCACAAAATGCGACAAGTTACAATCAAAAGCTTTTACTGAGTCGGAATTACAACTAAAGCAAAAACCGATATAAATAAAGTGAGAAGTCTAGTCTGACTGCTGATTGGCTGAAATTAAAACTAAACCTGAACTAGTTAGCGACGCTAGTCCCGGCCGTAGCGTTGTGTGTATAGAACAATCTGAGTTTAATTTTGACACAATTTGAATTCTCCATCTTTTTTTTTTATTGTTTTACACTCTTACCTGTCAGCTCACATTATGAAATATAAACTTCATTTGATTTTATTTAACTTTAAAACGTACAATTTCAGTAAAAAGCATACGAATTTAGATTTTCAAACTGCAAATGCAAAACATTTCAACAGCTTTCAGCTTTACATATAAATAGGCTTAAAAATGTTATATAAAGTTTTATTAACACTATACACACCGATCAGCCGTGACACTAAACCCCCTGCAGGTGGAGTGAATAACGCTGATTATCTCGGTACAGCGCCACCTGTACAGGTGATTATTAGATTATTAGGAAGCCAGCGAACAGTCGGTTGTAGAAGTTGATGTGGTGGAAGCAGGAAAAATGGGCGAGCGTGAGGATCTGAGTGACTCTGACAAGGAACAGATTGTGATGTCTAGACGACTGGGTCAGAGCTTCTCCAGAGCAGCAGGTCCTGTGGGGTGTTCCCGGGGTGCAGAGGTTAGAACCTACCATAAGTGCTCCAAGGAAGAACAACCGGTGACCCAGCGACAGGGTGATGGGCCCAAGGCTCACTGATGCGTGTGGGGAGTGAAGGCCCGTCTGGTGCGATCCAACAGAAGAGCTGCTGTAGCACAAACTGCTGAAAAAGTTAAAACTGTTCAGGAACGGTGTGAGGAACATGGAAAAGAGTTGAAGGTGTTGATTTGGCATCCAAATTCCCCAGATCTCAATCCGGCATCTGTGGGACATGCTGGACAAACAAGTCTGATCCATGGAGGCTCCACCTCACAACTTAAAGGATCTGCTGCTGACGTCTTGCTGACAGATACAACAGCACACCTTCAGAGGTCTTGTGGAGTCCAGGCCTCGACGCGTCAGAGCTGTTTTGGCGGCACAAGGAGGAACTACACAACATTAGGCAGGTGGTTTTAATGTTATGGCTGATCAGTTTGTGTGTGTAACATTATATATACACACACATACATATACACACACTACATTACACACACACAAGAATGAATACAGGTTGTGAAAAATATTTAACTCAAGAACTAGGAATAAATTAAAGGTTTATTTTTCTTTTCCACGTGTGTATAAGCAGAGCGAGTGAAGATGTACGTCAGATTGATATTAATACACCCGGGTTATGAGCATGTGGTGAGCTGAAACCAGCAGCAGGATGTGAACCACCTTACAGCTCACACACACACACACACACACACACACACACACACACACACACACACACACACACACAGACTTAAGAAAAGGAGTTTGTAAGACTGACATCTCACACTCTAGATGTGGTCCACTTCATCTCAGAAATTGACTACACTGATGCCCCGTCGAGCAAACCAGCTTTTCGCTTTGTGAATGTCACAACTTCAGTCCCCACTACACACACACACACACACACACACACACACACACACACACACACACACACACACTCAGGTACGGAAGTATTTGGACAATGATGTAGTTTTTGTGATGTTGTCTTTATACTCCACCACAATGGATTTGAAATAAAACAGTCAGGATGTGATGGAAGTGTCGACTTTCAGCTTTATTTTA
>CM074964.1:18795601-18813785 GCA_037577455.1 Pangasius macronema | reverse complement strand
TGTGAGTGTTTCAGAATAACACTGCGTTCTGCTTTGGCCAGATGAAGGTCACGTTATCTAGCGGATTAGACGAGCTTCAGATCACAATCCAAACTCTGCTAACATTAATGACGTCACTGCGTCTAATTACATCTTTAAACACTAAAAAGAGGAGATAGTATGAAAAAATGAACGTCATTAGATTATTTCTCCAGGTGACCGGCGTCACTGCGTCAAAAAGGGCGGAGCTTAAGTTGATCATGTGACACCTTTAATTCCCACTTTTCACTTGTAGTGATTACCATAAAGTGCCGTTTAAAATATACAATAAAACAATAACGTTTGGTATCATTCGCTAAGCTAGCGCTGTGCTAATGTGACATCATCGTCACAGCTCCTCCTGCTGGTGGATTTTAGACGAGCGTCGTCTGAGTGTAATTAATGTGATCAATATCATACTTTTACAATACAAATAATTTTAATAAAATATAGACTATATGTAATGTGACACAGAGTGAGTGTGTATGTGTGTGTATGTGTGAGTGTGTGTGTGTATGTGTGAGAGTGTGTGTATGTGTGAGTGTGTGAGTGTGTGTGTGTGTATGTGTGAGTGAGTGTGTGTGTATGTGTGAGTGTGTGTGTGTATGTGTGAGAGTGTGTGTATGTGTGAGTGTGTGAGTGAGTGTGTGTGAGTGAGTGTGTGAGTGAGTGTGCGTGTGTGAGTGAGTGTGTGAGTGAGTGTGTGTGTGAGTGTGTGAGTGAGTGTGTGAGAAATCTGTGATTAAAGTCCCAGAGTGTGAGCGCTGCTGCTACGACGCTCGTCTAAAATCCACCAATAGGAGGACGGCGAACTCGCGGCGCAGCTACGGATACGGCAGCGGTGATGGAGAAGCGTAAAGGAAACGCTGATTTCCGGATCACGCTGATGGATGACGTGAGCAGAACGTAGCCGTGTTCTGTAACCACAGGTCTATCGTCAGAGGATCTTCATCGTATAGCGGAGGCGGAGACGGAGGCGGAGACGCGCGGCGTCACACTGATACTGAATTTTGAAGAGCGAATAATCGTAAAAACAGGCTACACCTGAGCTGCTGTAGCATCTAGTGCACAGCTAAAGGAGCAGAACCTCAGCAGCTGATTTGAATAAAGATGGAATGAAGTTTTGGAAATGTTATTTTTGATAGTGACATTACACGATTTTTTTTGGGCTTCTGCTTTAATCTGAGGCTTTTCTTTCGTGCAGCTTTTCAGTTTGTGTGTTTTGTAACGTCAGACGTCCCAGTAAGTGAAGACAACAGAGCCGTCCCCTGATCCGTACGTTCTGTCCTCGGTGTGTGAAATGAAAGAGGTGAAGTGTGAAGGAGAGGCGCGGAGCACAATGCCATCTTTGTCCCTGAAAGAAAAACACGGTGTTGAAAAGAGCCGAGAGCGTTTGATGAAGCTGTTGCTTTTGGAAAGTGTTTAGTTCTTCATAACGTTTCGTCAAAACAGGACGGACTCTTACTGAAACGCAACAAAAGCCAGGAAATGCCTCAGAAGGACGTGAGGGAAAAGTCACTCGCTTCTGAGCCGTGTCAGCGTTCCGTATCTCTGCTCCGGGGAACACTTCTGCTCCATGACCACTTCTGCTCCACCACCACTTCTGCTCCACTACCGCTTCTGCTCCACGACCACTTCTGCTCCACGACCTCTTCTGCTCCACCACCACTTCTGCTCCATGACCACTTCTGCTCCACGACCACTTCTGCTCCGGGACCACTTCTGCTCCACGACCACTTCTGCTCCACGACCACTTCTGCTCCACCACCACTTCTGCTCCACGACCACTTCTGCTCCACCACCACTTCTGCTCCACCACCACTTCTGCTCCACTACCACTTCTGCTCCACGACCGCTTCTGCTCCACGACCACTTCTGCTCCACGACCGCTTCTGCTCCACGACCACTTCTGCTCCACTACCACTTCTGCTCCACGACCGCTTCTGCTCCACGACCACTTCTGCTCCGGGAACACTTCTGCTCCACGACCGCTTCTGCTCCACGACCACTTCTGCTCCGGGAACACTTCTGCTCCACGACCACTTCTGCTCCGGGACCACTTCTGCTCCACCACCACTTCTGCTCCACGACCACTTCTGCTCCACAACCACTTCTGCTCCACGACCACTTCTGCTCTGGGAACACTTCTGCTCCACTGCGACTTCTTCCGATTGTTTATGGCTCAGAACATCTGGTGAAATGAGCAAAGTTTGTTACGCTACATAATGAAATATTTGTGGCGCCATCTAGAGGCCGGGAGGGAAGCAGGCGGGTCTGAATCTGACTTAACTTATTTTACAAAAATAAAATAAAATACATTTAAAAATAATAATAAAAAAACATGTATAGAATATTAGTTCTGTCTTATTAAATATTTAATATTGATGAAAGCTTCTATCCACTTTATAAATGAGTTGTCTAGAATGAACTCAATATAAAATGAAATAATACATATTCGTGTTTTTTAGACGTAAGTTTTAGACGTAACCTGCACATCTGGAACGATTTATAAATTCTGCTGCTGTTCTATAAGTTTTATGAAACTGTTTATTTGGGTTTATTAACATCGCAATCCAGCAAACATTAAAAAAAGTAATAAATCCCACTGGGGCTCGGAGGCTTTGTTTCTTTCAGGACTGTTTACTACTTGATCAGGACTGAGATTAAAGGAAATAAACCGTCCTGAGGAGAACATTTCCATCTGTTATTTATTCATTCATTAATAAAGCAGAACAGAAAAGCAGGAAGCCAGAAGCCAGGAATAAAAATAAAAACAGCAGCGCTCCCATTAATACATCCCAGACTTTCTTCCCCTCAAACAGGCACTTGTTTGTTTGTTTGTTTGTTTGTTTGTTTGTTTGTTTGTTGAAAGTGCTGCTGAAGTGAAATCAGAGAGTACAAATGTCCAGAATAATCATCCAAATCATTAGTTTAGCTATTTTACTATAAAACTTTACAAATAGAATTTAAATATAATATAAAAGACACTTACGCTGATGAACACAAAGACAAACCGTGTGTTTATTTCTGCTTTAAGATCATCAGCTCTGTAAACTCCAGCGCGAGAAGAAACGTTTCCTCCTTTGGGATTTAACAGAAAGCACTTTCTCCCTTTCAGGGTTTATAGCTTCTTTTATTTTTAGTGATTTTCTTTTTATTTAGTGAAATTTGCCTTATTTCAGTGTATATTTGTGTATTTTTTTGTGCTTTGTGTTACATTAGTTTTTTATGATTTAATCTTTACAGTGTGATTGTGTTTCACATGCAGGAGAAGTGCGCAATAAACACTCTTTAATCTTATTTACTACAATTACAACTTTATTAAAAAACAAGTTTGTCAGAATTTGTTAAAAAAACACATTTTTTTCATGTTGTGGTTGTTGTTGTGGTTGTGGTTGTGTGCTTTTCTCCTGCAGCCACCAGATGGCGCTGTCTGACTAAAGCGCTGCAGCAGTGAGGAAGTTTAAAGAGTCGCTTCAGGCCACAAACTCCTCAATCTCAGAAAGCTGGCAAACAGCCACGTGACACAGAGACACCACGTGACACAGAGACACCACGTGACTTCCTGGGAATTTTTCCTGAGTTCTTAAAAAGCAGTGACTCTGAGATTCTACACACTGCAGCAGACACACACACACACACACACACACACACACACACACACACAACTACACAATCACTCAATATACACACACACCTACACAATTACACAAACACACAATCCCACGGACACACAGGTCATTAACTGCAGCCGAGTCTCTCAGTGTTGGTGTTAAATGGTTTCTGCTGAAGTTTCTGGAACTCTTTCATTCTCCTGTTTCCTCCTCACTGCTCTCAGCCAATCAGAACGCACCTTACTGAGCTCAGAGCCGTTACCTTGACAACTACTTTTTTTTGCCATTAGTACTTAAAAAAAAGCAAATTGTTCACTATAAAATATGTAGAATAATCATCATTTAACTGTTTAAAGCTTCAAAATAATATAATCTTAAGTTCAAGTAAGACACAACAACAACAACAACAACAACAACAACAACAACAACAATAATAATAATAATAATAATAATAATAATCACAAAGATAAATAAATCCATACTTTTGTTGGAATGGTGTTAATTATTTGTATTTTGTTCTTTTTTTATCTTACACTCTTATTTTTTGTAATAATAATAATAATAATAATAATAATAATAATAATAATAATAATATATATATATTTTTAAACTAAAATGATTATACTGGTCATTTTTTGTAAGTATTTTTTAATGTTTTTTTTGCTAAAATGTGCAGCAGAAGCAGAGGAAGATCTTTTGAAGTGTGAATAAAGAAGGCTGTGAGACAGAGAGCTGCTTCAGCTCCACGCAGCGCCGCGGGGAGTCAAATAAACATAAATACGCAGTAAAGAATAAAGAATCAGAGAAATTAAATCAGCATAAAGCTGGAAATAAAAACCTCTCGTCTGTTCTCACTTTCTCCTGAAACAGATGGATGATATTATCACTTAAAATCCCACAATCCCCTGCTGCTCTCCACTGCTTCTGATTTTTCTTTAATTAAAAGAAGACGAATATGTGGAAGCTCCTCCCACTCGGCGTGTCACACTGACCTCTCCTTCTTCCTCTCCTCTCCTTCTTCCTCTCCTTCTTCCTCTCCTTCTTCCTCTCCTCTCCTTCTTCCTCTCCTTCTTCCTCTCCTCTCCTCTCTGTGAGCTTAGTGACAGAACAAAGCCTGAAAGAATCCTGAGAGCTGAAGATGAGTTCGCTGTGATGACACGCGCCGGCGTTCACGTGGAGCAGAAGCGGAGGATAATAAACACTGCTGTTGTTGTTGTTGTTGTTGTTGTTGTTGTTGTTGGACAGTTAAAGGGAGCGAGTGCAGCAGCTCGGCTTTGGCTCGCCACAGAGTCACAACGTCACCTCAATGCTTCATCACAGACATTTTTATTGGCTATCGTAAAACAAAAAAAGAAAGGACTCCTTTTCACTCTTTTTTCAGATGAAGTGGTATAAAAGAGACAGAATACCGCAGAAACGCCTGAAGTCTAAAACGTAAAATATCTAAAATGGTGAACAACATCGCGGTGCATGTTGAACTTCCGGAGAAAATAACGCATATACTCCTTCTTCTTCTTCTTCTTCTTCTTCTTCTTCTTCTTCTTCTTCTTCTTCTTCTTCTTTCATCCCAGGTTCTTTCATCTCTAAGTGTTTAACACACAGACTTCATTAAAACAATCAAAGGCTTTTTACATAAAAAAGAGCCGATTGGTAAAAATGTTAAACGTGCAGTTTAAAGTACACTGATGATGTCACAAGCGTTTCACCACCGACCAATCAGCAGCTCCGATTTACACTCACACAGACACACGGTACAGGTGCTCACTGTAGAGCCTCCGTTCCTCATCTCTTCTTTTCATTACTTTCTCCTCCTTTTTTTAGTTCTTTATCTTTTGTCTTCTCTTTCTTTCTTTCCCTCTTTTACATCCTGTGATAATTTCTTTCTTTCTTTCTTTCTTTCTTTCTTTCTTTCTTTCTTTCTTTCTTTCTTTCTTTCTACCTCTTCTTCTCTTTCTGCGTTTCTAACATGATTTGTCTCATTTATCCTTTCTGCCTTTTTCTTTTATTTCTATCCGTTCTGTTTTCCCTGTACTGCATGCTTTCCTTTTAGTTCTTTCTTTTCTCAATGTTCTTTCATTTTTTTTCTCTTTCTCTTTTCCTAAGTCCTAAATTTAGTTCAGTCTTTATGTTTGTATTTTTTATGTCTATCTTCTCTTCTACTTTCCCCTCTTTCTTTCATTTCTTTTTCTTTCCTTCCTGTCCATGTCCTGGTTTGCTGATGTTGATGCTAAAGGCTAAAACACTGTACAGGAAGCGGCTTTTCATGCTGCTGCACACGATTAACACGCGAGCTTTTTTTTAAATAAAGAAGTAAAACCTGGCAGTTTGCGCTGCTGAGATCAGTATTTATATTTACTTTTAATATTCTCGACAGGAGCCGAGTGTCTAAACTCAACAGTCTCAGTCGGATTAATGAATTATAAACACCTCTCCCCTCCGCGCAGTGATTCTGCAGGATTTCATGGCAGTTTTTTTGCAAAAAGGGCAATCACCAAGCTGCCACGCTGATAACACCTCAGGAATTCCCGGCATGCACAAACACACACACACACACACACACACACACACACACACACTCCCGCCTTTACTTCCCTCCTTCCTCCATCCCCCATCTCTCTCCCCTGACAGGAATCCATTTCTAAATGACTCCCAGCTGGAATGTGAGCTACGCTTTCTGCCAGTGTAACACTGCAACGCCGTTAAAACTGAAAAAGAGATTCTAGCGTCCTCAGAATGTGCAGTGTTACAAACGTACACATGAAATATTGTACTTTACATCAGGTTGCTGCTGAATCCTGGACTCTGATTGGTCAGAAGGTGTTGATTAATTCTCTATAACAGCAGCTCTGACCGTAGCGCGGGTTTACGTCAATGCGCTCGCTCTCATACGTTACCGTTTCTATAGTAACAGCTCGTTCACAGGGACTCGTACAGCGGACGCTCCACTGATAACGAACAGATTTTAAACATTGTTGATAATGTTGAGAGGTGTATTTAGCGTTTATGGAAGGAGTCTCCAGTGTCAGCGCTTCGTAACAGTCAGAGGTAGAGATGTAATGTCTGTGCTGCGTTCGTGGTACCTTATAAGTGATCATTTTGCAAGCCGTAATTACGTCATTTCCCACCTCGGGACTTTCGAAGTCTGGAGTAGAGAACGACATGGACGCCTGAATGAAAGCGCGTGTTCTGTTTGCTCTGTCTGAGAACATAAAGCTCATCACCCGCGGCTTTAAACGCACTTTTCCAGCTCCAGGCCTGAGGAGCTACTGGCTCTGTTCTGTACTGATGAGCTGAAATTGCAAGATGAAGAGTGTTTTCTGTGGCTTTTACCAGTTTTGGGTGGGAATTACAAGATGCAACTTCACCTTGAGTGCAACATTAGTTTTCCGACGTCTTCAGGACAGAGAAAAAAGACAGAATAAAGAAAAGATGGAGGGAGAACGACAGTTTATAGCTGCTATATTATACGTGAGAACAGGAACTGACTCATTTCACCAGCGTTCTGCAACATTACATGTAACTATAAATGGATACAAACGATGATATGTTGTTCTTTAAAAAAAAATGGTCAAAAAAAGAAGTCAAATTGCTGTGGTGTAGGAGGAATAAAACACTGAGGGACTGAAGCTCCACTTCATCACACCTCGTTAGTGATTTTTCCTAAAGCAGCACGAGCTGTTAAAACAAGTGTTTTATTCCTGACATATTATAGATTATAAGGTCAGACGTTGCTATTAACCTCATCGTAAAAAGTTGTTTATTATCGAACACTAACGTAGATGTCAAGTTCATGTCGAGTCAACATGGAATACAACTATAAATGGATAAAAATTACGACACATTGTTATAATTTCTGATGCCCAAAAATCGTTGAGAAAATTAATCATTTGTAGCTGTGGCAACAGTAACTCCACTTCATCACACACACACACACACACACACACACACACACACACACACACACACACACACACAGAGTGTTTATTACTTACTTTAACATTAACATAATGATAATTAAGACTAGTAATTATGATTACTCTATGATGAAGTAATTACTTTGGTGATGAATCTGCAGCGGATGAACGATTAGAGTCCAATGAATACATTACGATAACACTACAGTGAAACTGCAATCCCTGTGAATCCTGAATCCCAGTTTTCGGGATTAGAGAGAAACACTCGCATTTCCCGGAGAGAAAATTAAACCTCGAGGTCATTATCTTCAGGATCATATAACACTGTATCGAGGCTAATATAATGTTTTCACTCTTGGGGTCCTTGTGATCTTGCAGCACTGCTTTGTATAGAGCTATAAAAAGTTGGTGGAACCCCCTACATACACACACACTAACACACACACACACACACACACACACACACACACACACACACACACACACACACACACAATGCCAGGACACACAACACATAATCTGCACTGATTTATGAGTCCAGTGCTCTGGACTCAGGGGGCGTGAGGTTACGTTGCCTAACAACGCATGTTGATATCCAAACAGCAGAATAGAGTCGAATTTCTTTAACACACTCGCCAAAACAATGTCACTTTGTGTCTCTTCCGTTTTAATCACAGCAGCTCTGTGATGTCTGAGCTCGTTCACATCCAAACATACATTTTTGTTATAACTATATTAGTAGTGTAGGAGAATAAAGAATTAAAGGTTGCTTACAGTTTTAGAGATTTTCTGAAATTAGGAGAACTGCTAGAAGGCGTCTAACAATGGAACTGTTAATGGAGGTGATATTACAATTTAGACGTTTATCAAAAAAAAAAAAAGTAGAAATCATCTTTACATCTTTAAATCTTAAAGTTTGGTCAATAAAAATGAAAAAACATCCAAAATGTTTCAAAATGTTCCAAAATGTTTTTTTTATTCTTTCCCAAAAAGCGAAAATGTAAATGGGCTGGACTGGAGCTACAATGCTAATAAAGCTAACAATTAATGGTAGTTTATAGTCTCCGGTTTAGCATGGAGCACTAAATCTTAGCTCAGAGCTAAAAACAGTCAGAGCTCCATCTTGAATCTAAATCACTTTAAAATTTGCAGATGGAATTGTAGGAGAAGGTTCAGCTGAAAAAATTAATACAACATAATATCAAGAAGGATTCAATTCAGCGTGAAAGCAATGATGTGAATCTCCCTGGACACCTTCACGCATTCTGCCAGCTCACGCAACCTCGGAGTAGTTCACGAGCACCAGCTGTACTCACATCGCTTATCTGACTCAATCGTGCAGGTTTCTGATCCAGACTCATCTTCATTCTCCTCAAATTCTCCCACATCACTTCACTGCTGCGTTCCTGTCACTGCTGCACACACTGACCCTCAGACACAAAGCCAAAACACACCTCAGCCTACCTGAAGGCACTTTTCAAACCCTGCGTTCACCAGAGGACCACATTCCCTTTGAGCCTCAGCATGGCTCGACTCAAACCACCATCATTACAGAAGGCGTGCATCAGGACTCTTCTCAGGTGGTGGAAAGAACTTCCCCTTCAAACTATCACTGAAGATCTACTTCTTCACTAAACACTAAACACTTAAATGAGTGCTAAATGGATGGCAATTTAAAAAAAAATCCCTTGACTATCTTGCTATGTTTTTTGTGCCATAACGGAGTTTTAGCCTGATAATACTCTTATACTCTGAGCTAATACTACGAGCATGAGGAGATGCTTTTGACGGAAACACTTCTGCAAGTCGATATGGATGAGATTGTTTGCTAAATACTGAAAAAATAAATATAAACTCAAAATGTTAGGTGTTAAGTCAGGTGTTAGCACTATGATGTCTTTGTTACTTCGACACAGGTGTTAATTCAGCAATAGCTTGCTGTGTACATTTACTGCCTAGAAAATTAACATAGCATTATTTTTAGTGCGAATATGATCCCTTTTAATTAACAAACTATCATGAAAATAAGGGTTTAAGCTTGCGTCTCATGGTGGTAATTTTTACTGGTAATTTTCATAAAGTACATAAAGGTTCACTTTGGTGGTTTGGTGAATGACTTGAAAAAGAAAAAAAAACCGAAAAAAAAAGAGAAATACTCATTTGTTTGTACGTTTAGCCGAATAAAGATGTAAAAAGATTGTTTATTTAGATAAATATTTATTGTGCACTTATTGCTTTGTAATTAAAGTTTTGTTACTATTAAATACGGGGCATTAGGACCCAGTCGCATAGCATAGCAATGGCAGGCGGCAACCCCCTCGCCACGCCCCTTGTGTGTGACGTCAGCGGGCAGGCTTGGCTCCAGTGTCCGCTTTGGGACGCACTCAGCGCGGGGAAAATGCTGCTCTCCGTACCGCCAAGGACAGCCATCAACCCGTACAGCGGCTCCTACAACAGCAGGAACACCAAAAAGGTAACGCGGACCGCGGAGTTTGATCGGTTTCAGCTCCGACTCTGGTGAAAGAAAGCTGAGTTTTTGTGTTTTTTTAGTGCATGACAGTGAGCTGCAGTGTCCTTGAGGAGTTGGTTGAGCTTTTTTTCCCCCCTGCTGCAGAAATGGCCTCTGGAGTTTGTGCTCTGGGCTTCTGGGTCCGAGAAAGTGCTCAGGTCCTCAGATTGCAGGGAATTGATCAGGTCCTCATTGTTTCCAATCCGAGTGTGTGTGTGTGTGTGTGTGTGTGTGTGAGAGTGACTGAGTGGAGGGAGCAAACTTTTGGAGGAAAGCAGTGTGTGTGTATATATAATTTATATATATAGATATAGATATAGATATAGATGTGTGTGTGAGCTGTGTATACATGTATACGTGTGTGTGTGTGTGTGTGTGTGTGTGTGTGTGTGTGCGCACATCAGCTCCATTAGAAGTTAAGTAGCAAACCGAGATGTTATTTATTTATTGTTATGATAAGACTCACTTTTATGAAAGATATGAAAATGAACCACAGGATGTCCTACAACTGATCTGAGATCACCGAGAATAAATATCTCGCTCTCTACATTTTATTATATTATTTTAAAGTTGGCTCAACTTTTCTGTCCGGTCAGACTCGAATGCATGCCCCACCCCATGAAAGAGCCCAGTGTGACGGAGGGTTTCGCTCTGGAAAACAGGCTCGGCTTGTGTGTAATGTCTGAAGGATGTTTATGAGATGTTTAGAGGATGTCTTTGATTTGTCTATCTGGCGGTAATTACTATCCACCGCTGCTTTACATAATCAGGAATGGGATTTTTTATTTTTTTTTGCCCTTTAAAGTCAGATGCCGCTTTTATTTATTAATTTTTTTGGTGTGTGACCGAAATGTTGATATTAAACTCAAATGATTTAATCTGTACTCACTCCTGGTACATTTGTGAGGGAATCTAATTGGCTGTCTGTTTGGGACTGATGGCACTAATGGAAAGCAGAAGAACTTTTGTTTAAAAAAAAATTAATGCACAGAATCTGCATTAATACACAGCATGTGAAAGAACAGGTTGTTCTCTTTGCATGTGTGTACCGCAGGATGTTCACGTGCTGCTGATTTGTTTTCTGAGAAAACGAGTGTTGTGTAAGAGCGTAGCGTCGGCGGTGTTTGTCTTTGGGTCTAAAACGTGGCTGTCATTAGGAAGCGGGGACTTGGCTCAGGGCGCAGTCGGTGCGACACCAGCCGCTCAGACGTCACACATAAATAGTTGAGGAGCTGTGATTGTATTTTGAGTCGCGGTGACGTGAAGGCCTTTGACTGTGTTTGTGTTAGAAAAGGAAATAGCTGCAGCCTGGTTAAGACTTTAAGACAGGAACGTGACACTGCAGTCCTGAAGAGTTTAGCTTTTAGCGCTTCTTTCTGTAATAACAATAGTGTTATTTATAAAGTACAAGCCGGAGTTAAAATACAGCCTCAAGGTTCTTAACAAAACAGGAAGCTCCATTCACAATAAACAGAAAGCTGTATAATAAGCATGTTATAACATTACAGTATGTAGTGTGTGTTCAACAAGTTGAATATTTTACTGCGCTTTATTATTATGATTGGTGTTTACATTATAAATAGCAGTGTGTGTGTGTGTGTGTGTGTATTAAATCCTGAAATCCTCTGCGTGGTGAGTAATGAGCAACAGATGGAAGTTTAGTGTCCAGTAAGTCACATTAGTTAATATGCTACAATTACAATTCTATATACAGCAACTACAACGTAAATATCACAGCACAGTGCACTTCATCAAGTCTTCATCATTCTCCAATATACATTTATATATATATATCATCATTAAAGACATTTCTTTGATATGCGATATGTAGGATGGTTTATTGGTTTGTAACAAACTGCCAGTAAAACAGCAGTGTTGTGTTTAAAAGCCTGTGAAAAAGGCCGTGAGTTGTTTTATTTTAACATCTATTTAACGTTAAACGTCTTTACCCATTTATTCCTCGGCTATCTCGTTTTTTTTTTTAATCTAACAGCTATCACTAGCAAACCAATACAAGCTGGTTGAATAGTTCTAGCTCGTTTGTCATTGTTTAGGCAGAAAGTTTTCAGCAGTTAATTCAGAGACATTCTTCACTAGTACTAACGCTTTAATAATTGCAAAAGCTTTTTAATTTGTGTTTAAAAGGAGAAAATAGCCAGTCGCCATCCCATATGTTGGATAAAAATGTAAACAATGCGGCGCTATAGCAGTCCAACGTTTTAGACTGCTACTCGGCATTAAATCAGTCAGTTCCTGCTTTTTATTTATTTCCCGTTTAACAAAGGCGCCTTATAATAAACAGTGCGAGTCCTGCGCCGCTTAGCATTTCAGCTCAAAACAACATACCATACCTCCAACTCATCGGCTAATTCGCAATTACCATTAGCTGTGAGTTGAAACGAAGTCGGCACCTTTAAATCTAGTTAAGTGATTACAGCCAGTTAAAAACAGGAATAGCTTTGATTAAAAAAAATCGAAAACAGATGATATTGTAAACAGGCCATACGAGCTGCAGTCTCAGCTCGACGTATTTAACCTGTACGTGGATGGATTTGTGAACGCTGCCGAGAGCCAGCATAAGAAACAGAGCTAGGCTGCTTGCTATGCTGATTAGCCGGTGTGTTGAATCTGGTTTGTTATACTCTCACGCTCCTGCCTGACAGCCGAAAACATGCTAGCAGTATTTCCAGTGTTGAAGTGTAACAGAATACAGAAATACACAATCACACCAGACTTAAAGTCACAGAAATACACAATCACACCAAACATAAAGTCACAGAAATACACAATCACACCAGACTTAAAGTCACAGAAATACACAATCACACCAAACTTAAAGTCACAGAAATACACAATCACACCAAACTTAACTGCTTTGATTGCAGAAATTCTGTTACTTAATTATGTTTTTTTGTAAAATAAAGCAGCGTTTTTTCAATTAACGTCAACAACTTGTAAATCGTTAACCGTATAAATATGCTTTATTGTTCTGTTGTGCTCCGCTGGTTTTAACATTGCGTTAATGTTACACAACACCAGGCGAACGGATTTCGCGTTTTTGAATTAATTGTTAAAACGTTTGGTATCGAGTGTGTATTATCGCTTCATGTATGGATTGAAAAGCAAACTTTTCTTAGTTCACAGTTTCATACAGTATAATATAATAAGCTTATAGTGTGCTGATGTTTTGAACATTTTCATACAGCGGCGGACAAACGACTAGCCAACGGATTTTGTGTCTGTGTTTGACGAGTAGCTTCAACAACCAGAAAAAGTAAATAAAACCTACGTCCTGTTGACTTTCACAAAATAAACATTCTCATTTGGTGTGTAGGTTTAAACTTTGACAGTGACGGTAGCGTGAGCTAATCGTTCCGAATCCCCCCACCGCAGGCTAACGTACGATCTGAGTGACCTTAGAACGAATTTAAAAAATGTAAATATGTAAAAATATCTGAAAATATCTTTTCAGAATCAGGAGAATGCAGATATGCGGAAACATAAAGCCATCATGTCCCTCCTGCTGGCTACACGCAGTCACCTCATGGTTAAACATATCGAGAAAAAACACAGACGCTAGTCAAGATGCAAGGACAAAAAACACCAGCGATCAACGTCAAAACGCTGGCTAGCGACTCGCCGACGTTGTGCCGAGGTTGCAGACACGATGCGCTACATTATAAACTTTGTTCGAACAGGACAGTGATCATAACCTCATTCACTACTCTCAGTATTAATGCACTTAACTAGCTAACTGTCTCGCTATATGTTGTTATATTACGTTAGCTACCACGTTTAGCGTAGTCAGTTATGTTTCAGGGGTAAAACACCAGTTGGGGCGTCGCACTGGAGCTTTTACTCGCTTGGTATCTGATTTACACAGCGTGATATAAACAGTTTGAGTAATTTGGCCTCTGACATTTCCAGTTAATTCACATTTATTATTAACACAAATGATGTCAGGTGTTAAATGAAACTAAACAAATGAAATATGACTCGAGGTGTTTATCCGTGACATTGAGCAGACCGCGTCTTCACGACTTGAACAAAATGTTTAAACGAAAATGAAAATTGATCTGGTTAATGTGTAGAAATTCAGGGTTAACGTTAGATAACGCAGCACTACACATAGGACTGTGATGATGATGTCATTGAATGTTCAGCATTTTTAACAATTTCCAGGTTACTGATAAAACCATTAAAATCTGGACTTGTTCAGTTTTTCCGATTAAAGCATAGTATTAGGGTTAGAGAAAATAATGAGAGCACAGCAGTTCCACTCGGGTCTGAGAGCGTCTGAGCGAGCTGCTGATGGTCCGTGATTGAGAAAGCGATTCGGCTCTGAATCGACCCGATTGCAGGAAGTGAACCAAACAGCTAGCGTGCTTAATGTTAGGTTTCATTTATACGCGTATGCTCTTAAAAACATCTTTATACGTATGAGATATATATATATACATACACACACTATGAAAGCATCACTTTGTAATGTGTAAAGCTATTTTGTGTATAACGAGTTTATAATGTACTTTTATATTTTGCCTCAGCCGTGGAATAAAAACAAGAAACCTCATCATGAGTCAAAGGTTCACTGTTTACTAAAGCTGCGAATATAAATGAGTCATTTAGTGCCAGCTTTGAGGTCTTTATTCAGCTCAGTGCTGCATTTCTGAATGCTGAACATGACCAGATGAAAATAGCGTGAGTTTATAATTATGAAAAATGAATATCACAAACTAAAGCGATAGATGAAGCTATAAATGAAATTACAGGATGGGAGTTCACGACAGGATCCGAGACAAACTAAACAAACTCGGAAAACAAGAAACAGGGAACCAAGGAACAGGAAAACCACATGCCAGGGCTAAATATACTGTATACACACACACACACACACACACACACACACACACACACACACACACACTGGAGTGTGAACAGCACAAGAGCGTCTTAAGGTCCTGAACTCACCTGAAGCAGGTAATCAGAGCTCGTCCCTCGGCTGAGTGCTTGGGTCTTGGTGTCAGGAACACGGACAGGTCCGAAAACCTGGAAATATTTTAATCTTAGTGATGAAAAACTTCATGAGGTGATGCTAAATTATACCAAACACATGGAGACGCATGTTCCGTGGTGTTGAATGTCCACCATGATGCTGAGTGGTGTTCTAACAGCCACCTGGGGCACCAGGTAAGAATTTTAACGTGATTATGTCACACCCTGTATAGGTAACGTGAACAGGAAGCCTTTTGCGTTTCTTGCAGATGTGGATCAGGGCAAAGAAATAAAAAATGGAGCTAAATGTTACTGTGGGTAAATAAATAAAATGAACCTAAAACACTAAATTAGATGATCAGATAGTGACATTTCCTCTCAAGCCTAAAGAAAACAGAGACACGGAGTCACGGCCTGCTGTCTGCTTTAGCCAGGGGAAATATTTAGTGACTTGAATCAGTTGAGTCCATTCGGTTAATTGATTCTTTCAGACTCAGATCATGATCATGGCACCATCTAACTTCAGCTGTGTAAAAATAGCTCATAATTGTTGCTATTTTATGTTAGTTTTTATTATTATTGTGTGTCTGTGTTTCGAAATTATTTTTCACGTTGAAAATGCTGGAACTCAATGGGCTTGAACAGGAATTACTGAACTCATTGACTCACTGATTCACTGAACAGGAGACGAGTCAATCTCCGTCATGACAGAATGATTCACTGATTCACTTCACAACTACTGAAAATAATAATGACTCCTTGCAGGTCAGTAACTGACACTCATTTGTTCACCTTAGCAACGTGTTCAAAAACATTGAACGAAACATCGACTAGTCAGAACGATTCTCTGGCAGCTGTGTTTGTTTTCGAATCAGTGATCTGCACTATATTTAGCTCCGCCCACATGTCCTGGTTTGGCTTGCAAGGTATCTGAGTAAAATTCCCAAATTTCTGATGGGTACGTGAAGTACGTTTTGCATTCGTAGTGGAAATAACGGCAAAATGTCGGATCGTGGCGGCGTTTCTGTCCACTGCCGGATTCTTTCCTCTGACAAATTTGCATGTGACATCATTTATGCGTGTTTTTCTCTTAAATCACCCACAAAGCGCTCACGATCCTCACACGTGATTGATCAGATTGCAGGAGAAATAGCCTCTCTGTATAAGATCTTAATAAATCCATGTTTATTTGTAAAGTGGTTTTGAAAAAGCGAAATTCTGCTACATGATAATTCCGGATTGTATTCACAATTAAATATCTTCACATCTTCACAAATTTATTCACATTAAATGTCTTCACATATTTGTATTAAATAAATGTTTATGATCTGACTTAAATCTGCTAGTCCAAAGGCGATTGTTTTTACGTTAAAAGCACCTAAAACATTTTGGATTCAGATTAAAAAAAAAAAAAGTTCACCTGGAGGTCAGCTTCACATGTGCACAGGTATCTCTCTCTCCATCTCTCTCTCCATCTCTCTCTCCATCTCTGTTCTCCGTCTGTGTTCCGCGGCGCTCCGCTCGCTCCTGTACCTGGGCCATGAGGGTAAACAAAGCAGAGAGCGCCGAGTAAATGAGGGCTGAAGGATGAAAAAAGGGGCCTTTTGTGAGCAGGCGGCAATTATAGAACCAGATGGCACGCGGTTTTGAGTTACCAGATCGACTTCATACTTCAAAACTTACTACATTTCCCAGAAATCCCGGCTGTAAATCTCTGTGAGCTGTTGGCTTGGATAAAAACTGAAAGAATTAGTGTTTTAAAACGTGTGATAAGGAAATCAGACGCTGTAATCGCTGTGATGTAGCGGTACAGCCACTGAAAATCTTTTAAAAAGGTGTGTAAAATCTCCTGCAGAATCTTTACAGTGCTGTAAATCAGAGAAAGCGCCGTTTCTGCATCGTTTCTGATAAACTTCTGAACATCTGGCTACTGACTGCTTACTTACGCTGGGTGGAATGACGACATGAGCGTAGCTCAGCGCCGAGGAATCTGGCAGCAGGCCTCAGCTTCAGAGTTTCACACAAACGTTCGTAAAAAGGCTCCGATAAAGACGACTGTGTGTTTGTGTTCGTTTTTCTGTGATTGAATGTCACTTTAAATTAAAAGTGGTCTTCATTGTACGGCTAAAATGTTCTTATAAAAGATAAATTATAAGATTATTATTAACGTTATAATAAAGTTGGCCTTTGGGCGTTCACCTGCACTTTCATATGGAGGAAGTCCAGCTCTTAATATCTCTGTAAACAATAGATCACTCAAAATAAACTTTTATTATTTATTAATCATTAACTATTGTTTTTATTTTATTTCATCGTTCGTAGAATTTCTTATAACGAAAAACTCCAGTTACCACAATACCAGATTTATTTTATAGCTCTGATTTTGGTAAAATAGGAACAATGTTAACAACCAAACAAATACTTCTACTAGTAATAATAATAATAATAATAATAATAATAATAATATATTGTAAATAAGTACTTATGATGTAATAATGACAAACAAAACATTAATATTAATAATAAAAAACGATTTTTGTGCTCTACTGCGTGTTCATGTCATTGTTTTCGATAAAGTAAACAAGAGTGTGTTTGGCTTCTCAGACTAATACTATTGGAATTAGTAGCAAAGGGCTGTGTGTGTGTGTGTGTGTGTGTGTGTGTGTGTGTGTGTGTGTGTGTGTGTGTGTGTGTGTGTGTGTGTGTGAGAGTTCTCTGAAGGCCTTTCTCACAGGAGAACACTCGCCATAGCTGCAGTCCTCTGGGAGAATGTTGTAAGGTCAAATCAGTACAAACATATAGCACTGTGTGTGTGTGTGTGTGTGTGTGTGTGTGTGTGTGTGTGTGTGAGAGAGAGAGAGAGAGAAAGTGAGATCACATACATAGTCCTGTCCAACACTCTGAGTGCACGATCATGAGCTGTTTATTTTCTCATTTATCAAACACGAATCCAGCAGCCGTGAATCTGCTTTACTGAAGAATATATTATTATAATATATTATTTATTCAACACCGAGATTCGGTGTTTATCTGCGTGAGGATTCAGTGTTTATCTGTGTGAGGATTCAGATTCAGTGTTTATCTGCGTGAGGATTCAGTGTTTATCTGCGTGAGGATTCAGTGTTTATCTGCGT
>CM074964.1:18777843-18790477 GCA_037577455.1 Pangasius macronema | reverse complement strand
CTGTTAGTGATCGCAGGAGGACATGGGCGTGTCCAAATTAGCATAATGCTGCATATTTTATATGTCGATTGTTGTATTTGTAGTAAACATTAAGGTATCGAGGTGATGAGGTCATCTTCGTAGTTTAGTGAGAAATAAAATCATTATTGGTTTAAAGTTTAAATTCTGCTCACTCCAGAGTGTAAATAAATCCGAAACAATCTACAGCCTCTGTGTAAGAGTGAGATAAGAACGAAAGCGGCGTTAGCGTCAGTGTGAGCGCTGTGTCGTGTGTACGAGTCTTCGTCTTTAATTAACGCGCAGGGCAGAAACGCGCCGAACGACTCGAGCTGCTTTTAATCCGCAGTGGAAATTGTGACAGCGTGTTTTTTTTCCTAAACGACTCTCACGGCCGTGATTCTGCTTTTCCACAAACACACAGCAGACGCTGTAACATATGGAAAAAGTCAGACGGCCGAGTCTCAGCTGCAGCTGCACCGTTTAAATCTTCATACGCAACGTCAGCTGCTACAACCATCGCTCGACAACTTACACACATAACATAACGCACACACAACCGAGCGTCGCCGAGCTCACACACCTCTGTATGGGTGTGTAGTGTTTAATACACCACTGTGTCAGTGTGTGTGTTAGTGTGTGTTAGCATGTGTGCTAGCGTGTGTGTTTAATGAACCTGAAATACACCAGTGTTAGTGTGTGTTTGTGTGTGTTTGTGTGTGTGTGTGGTTGTGTGTGTTAGTGTGTGTTTAATGAACCTGAAATACACCACTGTGTTAGTGTGTGTGTTAGTGTGACACAATAACACACACAATCAAACATAATTACACACAATCACACACCAACACACACAAATTACTTGGACTTTATGTGGACTGTGCTAATGTGTGTTAGTGTGTGTTAGTGTGGTTGTGTGTTAGTGTGTGTTAGTGTGGTTGTGTGTTAGTGTGGTTGTGTGTTAGTGTGGTTGTGTGTTAGTGTGTGTTAGTGTGGTTGTGTGTTAGTGTGGTTGTGTGTTAGTGTGTGTGTTAGTGTGTGGTTGTGTGTTAGTGTGTGTTAGTGTGTGTTAGTGTGTGTTGGCTGCAAATCTGAACGATAATCAAAATCTTCAGACGTTCTGTTTGTGTACATTTTGATATCGTCAGTTTGAGCTGCACAATATATCGAAATTACCGAAACATCGCAGATGTAACTACGGCGATCTGCGTAACACGAAACACGTATGATGGTTATGTCATTTTTAGTTATTAAATATATATAAATATAATTTAAACTGATTTTACACACTTGTAACATTATCGTACTGAATATCGCATTTTTCTCATTTTTCTCTTTATTCCCAGAAATTTATCAGAGATCAGAGTTTTTTATTGATTAAAGAATGACTCGCTTCCCCCAGCGATCAGCCTCGAGTTAATGCTTTAACAGAAAGTTATTTTTTATTTATTAAACAGTTAAACAGTTTATTGTGGTGTTTGTTAAACTGAAAGGCTTTACGTGGCCCTGATGGAGCGAGCGGTGCTGTTGGAATCGGCTCTTCTGTAGAATCGATCTTTAGCTATTAGAATAATCATTCGCTTAATTCCTTAAACAACTGAAATCAGAGCTGAGCTTTTCTTTCTTTTCTTTTCTTTTCTTTTCTTTTCTTTTCTTTCTTACCTTGTTCGCTCGTGTCTGTGGTCATGTCGCGTTCTGTTCATCAGCACACACACGTCGAGATGCTAAAGCTTTGCAGGACAAACAAATCCTGGTGGATAAAAACACACATGTGACAGAAATAAAGACGGTTTTGATTGTAAATACGTCACGTTTCAGAAGGAGCCGCAGTCAGGGTAGACGAAGTCTTGTTGTCCTTGTCTAAGTCACTAGACCACCATTTGTTAGGCGAATATTTCATTGCTAGCAATAAATACACTTAAACGCGTGTGAAATGATCAGTCAGGAGGAGAGCCTGATGATGCGGGAATAAAAACCTGTGATTCTTTACTCGAGTCGATCATGTGGGTCAGAGCTGAGCAGCAGGTCTGTATACACACACACACACACACACACACACACACACACACACACACACGGGTACAGCCCCGAAGTTGATTATTTTATATAATTGTTGTATAAGACAATACATCAGTGTTTAAAATTATTTGACTTGTTTGTACCTGCACACATTCTCCTGAAACTGTAACTTAAAGTAGAGTTTTCTGCTTCAGTGAATAATCCACAGGTAGTGCCAACACACACACACACACACACACACACACACACACACACACACACACACACACACACACACTGTGTCGAGACAGAGAGGAATGTCTGAACATGTTGCCAGATCTGTAGAGAAAAGGTCAGAGAGGAGGTGGGATTTCCTCCAGCGTTATTGCTCCAACAAACAGAATGCCAAAAATATTAAATGATCAGCGCTAATTATAGAAGCACGTTAACGTTAACCAATGAAAAAAGGCCGGTAAACACCGGTAGTGTGTGTGTTATTTATAAAACTGAATTTCTAGCTTTAAGTGGAATTAAATTTCTGCTGAAGCGAAGGCGTTTCTTTTCACTTAAACGTTCCACATTTCTGCGGCGCTCTGACGCTCTGAGCTGAGTTTAAGAAGCGTGTTTTACAGGCATGTCGGTTTCGCTAGCTCGTGCCTTTCTGTTAGTAATTATGTTGTGTATAAGCCAGAAAAAAAATAACAGAAATGCACTTTGTAGTGGGAACTCTAGAAATTAAATTTCGGACGATCAGTTACAGAGTTAAAGCCGCTCTGCTCGAATCCCGGGTTTGTGCGACCCCAGCAGCTCAGTCCTGGTCGACTCTGCACACCGTGACTTGTGCCCTGACTCAATCTGTGACTCGATCTGTGACTCTTAGACACTGAGTTAGACACTGAGTTAGACACTGAGTTAGACACTGAGTTAGACACTGAGCTAGACACTGAGTTAGACACTGAGTTAGAGCTTCTGTAAACACAATAACACACATTTTATTAGGAGCTACAAAACCGGAAAAAAGTGGTGTTACAGTCAACTCTGCTTTAATTAAAATATTCAGAAGCATAAACTTTTATTATTAAAATGCAAAATATGTATCAGGACCTGTTCTTTGGTTCAGTCCCAGACTTTAAGACTTTAGTTCTTGGTTTAGTTCCAGTTTTAAGATTTTATCAGAAGGGAAAATTCTACAGAAACCTGCAGGAACTAGATTTTGGCCCTAGAGGTTCTTGGTTTAGTTCCGGTTTTTGAAGCTTTGGTTCACTTTTAATCCCAGGTTGCTCAGTCACAGTGTAATGTTGCGGCTCGGTTATCGCTGTACAGCGCTGAGAAACTGCCGCTGAGTCCGAGAGGAAGTCAGACTCATCTCCTGTCACGCGCAGCAGATTCCTCAATCCAGTTTATCATGCGTCTGTCAGTGTGCGAGAGTGAGCGAGGAAAAAAGATAAACACAATAAGAACATCACTTCTATAAGAAATTATTTAATAAAGACACGCCTCCTGAATCCTGACAACACACACAATTAAAGATATCTACGTTTCTCTCCACTGTCCCTCCGGTTCTCTTTGCAGAACAGACGAGCCGCACGGTTGCGTCTCCTTCACACAGTTCTCTCTTATTTCTCTTTTCTCTTCTTTCTCACATGATGGGCAGATCTCTCTTATTTTGGTGAGAGAGAGTGTGATTTAGGGATCAGGTGTGTTTCCGAGGGGGGAAAAACTCTCCATGTGAGAGATAGTGAAGTGTGTGAGTGATGATGTAGTGATGATGTAGTGTGTACACACACAGACATACACACACTGCTGCAACATCAAGCTGCTGAGCACAGCGTTTACGTGGTGCAGCGTGAGCGGCTCAGAGAGTCCGAGAGTTTAAAAGTGGTGTAGCCTTCACTGGGCTGAAAACTGCGGTGCTTTAGGACCCAGAGGATGAGTAAAGGATGGAAGGAAGAAAAGAGAAAGAGAAGGACAGAGGGATCGGGTTTCACAGCCTGGTTACTGGAGCAGCGTCGGGTTTACGTCAAAGCAAATGAGGGAAAGTTCACTTCAGTGCAGAACACACACACACACACACACACACACACACACACACACACACACACACACACACACACATCCGTCCTCCCTGTGTGTAAAGTTTTAAACTAAGCTTTAAAAGATAGTTGGAATTATTTAGTGTTTTTCTTTAGCTTTCATGCTGCGCTCTGATTGGTCGTCAGGTGTTGATTAGTTCTCTATAACAGCGGCTCTGACAGTAGCGCAGGTTTATATTAANTTAATAAACAGATGAAAAAGAAAAGTGTGTGTAATTGATTAGTGATCTGTAAGGAGTCTCCAGTGTCAGCGCTCTGTTACAGTCCGAGGTGAAGCTGTAACTTTAAGTTTCTGGGTTTTTTTTTTGTCTTATTAATTTCAAGAGAGAGAAAGAAGAGAGAGACTGGTGAAGAGTGATGTATTTTAATAAAATAAATGTGTAGTGTTGGTGTAAGTGCTGTGGCGTAAGAGGAATAAAGCGCTTGGCCTGGACGTGAAATAATAAATACTGAACACTGACATTCATTTCGCACTGCAGTTCTAAGTCATGTGACCCTGTATCTCCTTCGATGATGTCATCAGGGGGAATTTTGTGTCCATCTCTGCGCTAAAACACAAACAGTGTAATGAAAACAGTTTTTATGGTTTTTAAAGAGCAGCGTGAAACGAGGAGCAGGGAAATGGCACTTCAGCGGATATTTTTAGGCGACTCAGACAGGTGGAGAAGGGAAAAGTCCGGAACAAATTGTTTTTGTCCCTGGGGTGATGTTTCAACCTGCAGGAAAACAACAGTCATGAGATCACACTCGTAGAGCACACACACACACACACACACACACACACACACACAGAGGAAAATGTAAGGGAGGGTACATGGAGACATCAAAGGTTACATCTTGCATTGGATAGTGTGTGTGTGTGTATATGTGTGTTTGTGTGTGTGTGTGTGTGTGTGTGTGTGTGTGTGTGTGTGTGTGATTGTGCATGTTTCTGATCATTCTGTACTGTTTTATTTCCTAAGGTACGGGAAGATCGTATCCACCAAAGCCATCCTGGACAAAACGACCAACAAGTGCAAAGGTCAGAGGCTTCAACACAAAACTAATAATATCAATAAATTATTATTATAATAAAAATAATCAGCAGTCATTATCACTTTGTTTTAATCATAATGATCATATTAATATTAATAATAATAAACATCATCATTCAGAACAGTGGAAGGTTATTATAACTACAGTAACTTCCTTAGAAATGAACTTTAATATACTGATCAAGTCTCTTTAATTATTTTCATACGTGTGTGTGTGTGTGTGTATGTGTGTGTGTGTGTGCGTGTGTGTGTGTGTGCGTGTGTGTGTGTGTGTGTGTAGGTTATGGCTTTGTTGACTTTGACAGTCCTGCAGCGGCTCAGAAAGCTGTAACGGCTCTAAAGTCCACTGGCATCCAAGCGCAAATGGCCAAAGTAAGTCCAAATCAGTAATAATAATAATAATAATAATAATAATAATAATAATAATAATCTCACACACAGCTCTCTGTATACTTTGCAATTTATTTATTTATTTATTTATTTTTAGAGTTAAGGTCCTTTTCCTTGGGCTTTTCCCATGCCGTGTTTTTGCTTTTGCTCTTATTTATTTATTTATTTATTTATTTATTTATTTGCTCTGTTTTGTTTCTGTCCCTCTTTTGTTTTCATTCATTTAATTTTCTCAGTAATGCTGAGACTGAACGAGCGCTCTGGAGGATGTACTTTTGTACTTTTCCCCGTCTTTACGCTTTAATTTTTACTTTTTGTCTATTCTTTCTTTTTTATCTAACTTTTGTGGGGGTTTTTTTCTTTTTATGGACAGATTCTTATTTATTTATTTATTTATTTTATTTTTTCTCTTCCAGCACCTTGATCACTGGTCATCAGTAACAGCATCGATAAATATTTGTAAAAATTTGCATTCGGTTTGATTTTTTTTTAAATATAAAAATCGAAACGGTATTTAATAAGTATTGAAAATATCATGGAATTTTTAAAAAAAATCTCTTTAAATGTGTAGAATCTAAGATCCACTAAGTTTGAATAAATAGGTCTAAATGCTTTAAAATATATTTGTATCTTTATTTTGGTTTGTTTGTGGTGTTTCAGCAACAGGAGCAGGACCCCACTAACCTGTACATCTCCAACCTGCCCGTGTCGATGGACGAGCAGGAGCTGGAGTCCATGCTGAAATCCTTCGGTCAGGTGATCTCCACCCGGATCCTCCGAGACGCCAGCGGGACCAGCAGAGGCGTCGGATTCGCCAGGTAAAACCCCACTTCCTGTTCACTCTTCACACACTTCCTGTTTGCTCATTATTCCTTCAGGCCATTAGAAGGTGATGGCTTTCACTCCTGAGGCCCTTTATAGCAGACCGTCAGGTTTAGAGCTATTTACGGTCGATGATGTAACTTCCTGCTCCATGGGAGTGTTCAGGATGTTGAGCATTTCCTCTTAAAAGTGAAAAAAGAAGTAATATAATAAATACGTTCACAAATCTGATAGAGTAAACGATTTCCTTTCTTCTCCTTCCTCCTTCTTCAGCTTAAAGCTTAAAGCTTATTCACTTCTTAAAATATTTGTATCTGCTTTTGTTTGTGCCAATCTTCATGAGGTGGTGTTTGGAAAAGCGCTGGAGAAAGGATGGAGAGATGTGTGAATAAAAGCCAAATGAATTCACGTTAAGAAACATCTGCGATAAAGCGAACAGACGGGTCCAAACACACATCTGCTGGGTTTATAAAAAGCATCATAGCAGATTAACAAACAAACAAACAAACAAANGTGTGTGATGTAAAGACGGAGTGTGTGATGTAAAGACGGAGTGTGTGATGTAAAGACGGAGTGTGTGATGTAAAGACGGAGTGTGTGATGTAAAGACAGAGTGTGTGATGTAAAGACAGAGTGTGTGATGTAAAGACGGAGTGTGTGATGTAAAGACAGAGTGTGTGATGTAAAGACGGAGTGTGTGATGTAAAGACGGAGTGTGTGATGTAAAGACGGAGTGTGTGATGTAAAGACAGAGTGTGTGATGTAAAGACGGAGTGTGTGATGTGTGTGATGTAAAGACGGAGTGTGTGATGTAAAGAGAGAGTGTGTGATGTAAACAGGTGAGTGTTGTTAGTGATCAGGTGAGTAAATGGGGAGGAGCCTGACACGAGGTCACGGGCCGAGGATTGTGGGAGCTGTAGTCTGCAAAAAAATTTTTTTTATACAAATATACAATAAAAATCTGAAACAAAGCACTGATCATACAATAATAGTTTTAATTTCTGTGGCATTTTGCTAAAACCTAAAGGTGGTTAAATGAGGTTTTAAACAGTTGTTTATTTACCGCAAAAAAAATCTTAGCAAGTTAAAATCGATTTTTTATAGTAATAGATAGTTTTTATTTCTTTATTTAAAGGATGTTGTGTTTTGCAGGATGGAATCCACCGAGAAATGTGAAGCCATTATCCAACATTTTAATGGGAAATATATTAAAACTCCACCTGGAGTGCCAGGTGAGTGTGTGTGTGTGTGTGTGAGTGAGTGTGAGTGAGTGAGTGAGTGTGTGTGTGTGTGTGTGTGTGTGTGTGTGTGTGAGTGTGTGTGTGTGTGTGTGTGTGTGTGTGTGTGTGTGTGTGTGTGTGTGTGTGTGTGTGTGAGTGAGTGTGTGAGTGGGTGAGTGTGTGTGTGTGAGTGTGTGTGTGTGTGTGAGTGAGTGAACGAGTGTGTGAGCGAGTGTGTGTGAGTGAGTGAGTGAGTGAGTGAGTGAGTGAGTGAGTGTTTGTGTGTGAGTGTGTGTGTGTGTGAGTGAGTGAGCGGATGTGTGAGTGTGTGTGAGTGAATGAGTGAGTGAGCGAGTGTGTGAGTGTGAGTGAGTGTGTGTGAGTGTGTGTGATTGTGTGAGTGAGTGTGACCTTCAATCAGAGGTCAGGTGTGTGTAACCAATCAGGATCTCAGTCTGATGTTTCTGTACTAGTTATGTCTCAGTCCTCAGCACTGATCTCACACACACACACACACACACACACACACACACACACACACACACACACACAATTTCTTGTCTTGTTGGAGAAATTAATCCTGGAGAATGTTTGGACTCACACTGTTTTGCGTTTTAGTGCCGACGGAGCCGTTGTTGTGTAAATTTGCTGACGGAGGACAGAAGAAGAGACAGAATCAGGGGAAATACCTGCAGAACGGCCGGCCCTGGGTCAGAGACACTGACACGGTGATGCTAAAGGAGAATTCCAGCAGAGCGTTCCTTCACTTATTTACATTAGCTCTCTGTCAGCACTCTGTATACAGTATAGTGTACAGTGTACAATCTATAGTCTATAGTCTATAGTATAGTACAGTATAGTGTACAGTGTACATACAGTCTATAGTATAGTACAGTATAGTGTACAGTATACAGTCTATAGTCTATAGTAGGGTGTAGTATAGTGTACGGTATACATACAGTCTACAGTCTATAGTACAGTACAGTATAGTGTACAGTATACAGTCTATAGTCTATAGTGGGGTGTAGTATAGTGTACGGTATACATACAGTCTACAGTCTATAGTACAGTATAGTGTACAGTATACAGTCTATAGTCTATAGTAGGGTGTAGTATAGTGTACGGTATACATACAGTCTACAGTCTATAGTACAGTACAGTATAGTGTACGGTATACATACAGTGTACAGTATAGTAATAAATAAAGAGTTGAAGCATATTTTCTGCCTTACGTGAGTTGTTCTGTGTATAGAAACTGAAGGATTTGTCTTTGAATAGTAAAATCTAAAATCTTTGTCATTTCAGGGAGGAATGACGCTAACATACGACCCAACAGCCTTACAGAACGGGTGAGTAAAGTGGCGCTGTCACTCTGTAAAATAAACGAACGAGTTTTATTCACTGAATTAATGAAGTGATAGTGATAGAAACGAGTAGAAATTTTCACGTCGCTGTTCCTACCAAAGCGTTTGAGCCTTATGACACCTAGTGGCCGCAGTTAGTACTGCGACACGCTTGTTTTTTTGTCTAATTTATTGATTTATAAAATGTTACAATATTGATATTTTAAATGTTGATGTGATTTGCAGGTTTTATTCGTCTCCGTACAGCATCGCTCCGAACAGAATGATCGCTCCGACATCTCTGTCTCCCTACATGACTTCTCAAGTTCCGTCATACCAGGTCAGTGATACGGGGTAAAGATAAAGAGATAAATAACGATACAGCACAGAGGTGTTTGTTGAAGAGTAATAACGCCATGGCTGCTATTTAAATGAGTAAGTGCGTGGTGCTGGGTTTGGCAATATGATGATAAAATATTGATATTGTGATAGATTGCGTTATTCTACACTTTCCTGTGATATCGCAGGTATCGTGGTATGATATTTCTGTCATATCGCCAAATCCCTAGGTGCTTGATTTGATACACCTGTGGCCATGGAAGTGATTGGAACACCTGAATTCAATGATTTGGAGGGGTGTCCCAAAACTTTTGGCGCTATAGTGTATGTATTAGACGTGTGATTACATTCGAATGTGGTTACGTTCGCAGGTTCACAGTCCGTCATGGATGCACCACCAGTCGTACCTCATGCAGCCCACAGTGAGTCCGTCTCCACAAATCTCCACACCTTCACGCACAAAACTCAGGGAACTGTCTTAAACGTTATAGTATATTATTAAATAAAATAGTGGTGATGAAGCAGAGTTACTGTTCCCACCCTGATGCTGATTATTCTCTGTAACAGCACGTCCCACTGTGTTTTATTCCTCTTACTCCACAGCAGTTTAATCCCAGTTATTATAGCTCTTCCTGAGACCGAGCCGTTCTGTTCTGTTAGCTCCTTCCCTCAGCAGCCGCTCTTCATTCTCTCTCTTCAAGTTAATAAGACAAAAAAACACAGCTTTTATGTGACCGAGAAACTGCAGAGAAGCGTAAAACTTAAAGTCACAGCTTCACCTTTGACTGCTACGAAGCGCTCACACTGGAGACTCCTTCCATACATGTTAAAACAACATCTCCTTACTTTAAGAAAACTTCTCCATATCAAGGTTTTTTAATCTGTTTATGATCAGCGTAGCGTCCGCTGTACACGTCCCTGTGAGTGAGCTGTTACTATAGAAACGATACCGTATTAGAGCGAGCGCATTAATATAAACCTTCTGACCAATCAGCATCCAGAATTCAGCAGCGCAGTGGCAGAGCCTGCTGACCACGTGACGTCATTTACGCAGTTCTGATTAGTTTTGGGCGTGACTGTGTGAGTTTTTTCTCGTGGTGTTACGTTGATGATGTTCACAGAGTGTAGAGATGCATTTGTGTACGTTTCTGTGTGTGTTCTGTCTTTAGGGGACAGTTTTAACCCCAGCTATGGACCACACGATGTCCATCCAACCCACCTCTCTGATGAGTCCTCTGACCCAGCAGCTCAGTCACCTCTCACTGGGAAGCGCTGGGACGGTACTCATCCCTTCATCACCTCTCTCTCTCTCTCTCTCTCTCTCTCTCTCTCTCTCTCTCCTTCTTCAGAAACTCATGGCTCTGTCCAAGACACAAGATATTCTAGTAATAATACGTAATAAGCATGAATTCTAGTCTTATAAAAATAAAGATTGTGGGAAAAAGACGAGTGCAATAAGCTAGTGTGATAATGTTTTGAGGAAAACATGTTGATAAAATAAATATTTCGTGTGTGTGTGTGTGTGTGTGTGTGTGTGTGTGTGTGATGTTCACAGTACATGCCTGCAAATACGACTATGCAAGGGACCTACATCCCTCAGTACACCCCCGTGCCTCCGTCCAGCGTCTCCGTAGAGGTGAGACAGGTGAAGGGCTCCATCAGTGTAGAATGCAGTAGAACTCATTTCAGTCCCATGCCACTGTTAGAGTGCTGACTGCTTTTACACCGTCCTCAGGAGAACAGCGGAACCCAGCAACAGGTCCCCATAGAACCCACTGCAGATCACACCAACTACACGTACCAGCACAGCAAGTGAAGCTGAGGTACACCTGTCTGTCTGTCTCACTGTCTGTCTGTCTGTCTGCCTGTCTGTCTCACTGTCTCTCTGTCTCTCTGTCTGTCTGTCTGTCTCACTGTCTGTCTGTCTGTCTGTCTGTCTCACTGTCTGTCTGTCTGTCTGTCTGCCTTACTGTCTCACTGTCTGTCTGTCTGTCTGTCTGTCTGTCTCACTGTCTGTCTGTCTGTCTGTCTGCCTTACTGTCTCTCTGTCTGTCTGTCTGTCTCACTGTCTGTCTGTCTGTCTGTCTCACTGTCTCTCTGTCTCTCTGTCTGTCTGTCTGTCTGTCTGTCTGTCTGTCTCACTGTCTGTCTCACTGTCTGTCTGTCTGTCTGTCTGTCTGTCTGTCTCACTGTCTGTCTCACTGTCTGCCTGCCTGTCTGTCTGTCTCACTGTCTGTCTCACTGTCTGTCTGGCTGTCTGTCTGTCTGTCTGTCTGTCTGTCTGTCTCACTGTCTGTCTCACTGTCTGCCTGCCTGCCTGTCTGTCTGTCTCACTGTCTGTCTCACTGTCTGGCTGTCTGTCTGTCTGTCTGTCTGTCTCACTGTCTGTCTCACTGTCTGTCTCACTGTCTGCCTGCCTGTCTGTCTGTCTCACTGTCTGTCTCACTGTCTGTCTCACTGTCTGTCTCACTGTCTGGCTGTCTGTCTGTCTGTCTGTCATAAAGTAAAGCTGATGTACACCTGTCTGTCTGCCCATTTACCTGTCTGCCTGTCTTTCTCTCTATCTATCTATCTGTCTGTCTGTGCATCTGTCAGCAAGTAAAGATGAGGTGCATCTGTCTGTCTCCCTGCAGGTCTGTCTGTCTTTCAGCAAGTAACATTGGGGTACATCTCTCACTCCATCTCTCACTCCATCTCACTCTCACACTCTCTCTCACTCTCACTCTGTCTCTCTCTCACTTCCTCTCACTCTGTCTCTCTCATTCTGTCTCTCTCTCTCACTCTGTCTCTCTCTCTTACATTCTGTCTCTCTCTGTCTCACTCCATCTCACTCTCTATTCTCACTCCCTCTCACTCTCTCTCTCTCTCTCCTGTATTTAGTGCTGAGTTTTCCCCTTTTTATCTGTACAGGACGTGTGATGTGATGTGGCGGTGTGATGCGGCGTGTTGCCGTGGGTAACGGCGGTCTCTCCGTGAGGTGGTTAACTTTCCCGCTGATGTGCAGAACCAGAGACACGGATAGACACGGATAAAAACATGGATAAAAACGGATAAAAACACGGATAAAAACACAGATAAAAACGGATAAAAACAACGATGAGCAAAGCAACACGTCTTTTTTTAGAGTAGAAATTAAAAATGGACATCAGTCATCTGTCACTCTTCCAGAGTCGCTCAGCCAAAGGTGGGAGATTTCAGAGAAGGAGCTTTCTTCTATTTTGATAACAAAAGAAAAAAATGTAAAAAAACAATAATAATAATAATAATAATAATAATGATAATAATTCCTGAGAGGGTGAAGAAGGACGCGTTGTGTTAGCTTCGTGTGTTCGAAAGAGCAAATTCTTATTTTATAAGAAATCCTTTTTGAGATCCGAGATAAAGAGATAAAGAGATAAAGA
>CM074964.1:18743168-18758397 GCA_037577455.1 Pangasius macronema | reverse complement strand
TAACGTTACAATAACGTAACCACAACGCAACAATAACGTTACAATAACGTAACCACAACGCAACAATAACGTTACAACAACGCAACAATAACGTTACAATAACGCAACAAAAACGTTACAATAACGTAACCACAACGCAACAATAACGTTACAATAACGCAACAAAAACGTTACAATAACGTAACCACAACGCAACAATAATGTTGCAATAATGTAACCACAACGCAACAATAACGTTACAATAACGCAACAAAAACGTTACAGTAACGTAACCACAATGCAACAATAACGTTACAAAAACGTAACCACAACGCAACAATACCGTTACAATAACGCAACAATAACGTTACAATAACGTAACCACAACGCAACAATAACGCAACAATAACGTTACAATAACGCAACAATAACGTTACAATAACGCAACCACAACGCAACAATAACGTTACAATAACGCAACAATAACGTTACAATAACATAACCACAACGCAACAATAACGTTACATTAACGCAAAAATAACGCAACAATAACGTAACCACAACGCAACAATAACGTTACAATAACGTAACAACAATGCAACAATAACGTTACAATAACGCAACAACAACGCAACAAAAACGTTACAATAACATAACCACAACGCAACAATAACGTTACAAAAACGTAAACACAACGCAACAATAACGCAACAATAACGTTACAATAACGTAACCACAACACAACAATAACGTTACAAAAATGTAAACACAATGCAACAATAACGTTACAATAACGCAACAATAACATTACAATAACGTAACCACAATGCAACAATAACGCAACAATAACGTTACAATAACGTAACCACAACGCAACAATAACGTTACAAAAATGTAACCACAACGCAACAATAATGTTACAATAACGCAACAATAACGCAACAATAATGTTACAATAATGTAACCACAACGCAACAATAACGTTACACTAACGCAACAATAACGTTACAATAACGTAACCACAACGCAACAATAACGTTATAAAAATGTAACCACAACGCAACAATAATGTTACAATAACGCAACAATAACGCAACAATAATGTTACAATAATGTAACCACAACGCAACAATAACGTTACACTAACGCAACAATGACGTTACAATAATGTAACCACAATGCAACAATGACGTTACAATAATGTAACCACAACAAAACAATAATGTTACAATAACGTTACAATAACGCAACAATAACGTTACAATAACGTAACCACAACGCAACAATAATGTTACAATAACGTAACCACAATGCAACAATGACGTTACAATAATGTAACCACAACAAAACAATAATGTTACAATAACGCAACAATAATGTTACAATAATGTAACCACAACGCAACAATAACGTTACAGTAACGTAACCACAACGCAACAATAACGCAACAATAACGTTACAATAACGTAACCACAATGCAACAATAGCGTTACAATAATGCAACAACAACGCAACAATAACGTTACAATAACGCAACAATAACGTTACAATAACGTAACCACAACGCAACAATAACGCTACAATAACGTTACAATAACGCAACAATAACATTACAATAACGTTACAATAACGTAACCACAATGCAACAATAGCGTTACAATAACGCAACAATAACGTTACAATAACGTAACCACAACGCAACAATAACGTTACAATAACGCAACAATAACGTTACAATAACGTAACCACAACGCAACAATAACGTTACAATAACGTAACCACAACGCAACAATAACGTTACAATAACGCAACAATAACATTACAATAACGTTAGAATAATGCAACAACGCAACAATAATGTTACAATAACGTAACCACAACGCATCAATAACGTTACAATAACGCAACAACAACACAACAATAACGTTAAAATAATGCAACCACAACGCAACAATAACGTTACAATAACGTTACAATAACGTAACCACAACGCAACAATAACGTTACAATAACGCAACAATAACGTTACAATAACGCAACAACAACGTTACAATAACGTTACAATAACGTAACAATAATGTTACAATAATGTAACCACAACGCAACAATAACGTAACAATATTACAAAAATAACGCAACAATAACATGACAATACTGTAACAATTTAAATAACAACAATAATGTAACAACAACGCAATAATAACATGACAACATAATAAAAATAACTGAAGCAATAATAACGCAACAATAATGTAAAAATAAGGTAGCGGTAATGTAATAATAACAAAAATGTAACAACGCAACAATAACATGACAACAATGTAACAATAAAAATAGTATAACAATAATGCAATAAAACTGCAACAGCAACGTAACAATAACGTAGTAAAATGGTAACATGGTGAAATATTGTAATTTTGCAACAATAAGAGAATGACAACAATATAAGCTATAAATGTAACACTATAACAAGGGTTATATACAGTAAGCGCACGCTACTCGAGGTCACACTTCTGTTTTCTTAAGGTCTTCTCCTCCACCTTCTCGCTGCGGTGATGAATGGCGGCGTGGCGTGAGAAGCGAGTGCTGTGGGTTAGAGTGCGAGAGCTGGAGAGGGCAGGGCGTGTCTCACAGCGCGGCTTATCAGCTTAAAGAACCGGTCCCGAGATAAACACGGCAAGATTACGCTCCAAAATTAGCTCGCGAGGAATCTGGGCTTCGTGCTGCGGAATAAACGAGTCGCTGCTGAAGGAAGCCTTCCGCTCTTCCTCCGCCGCCTCGCCTCGCTGCAGGTCACCTGAATACGGAGCCTACCTGCACGAGCGATTTATTACCTGCACATCCTGGGGTACAGTCCCCAGGAAAACCGAGAGCTGGAGAGAGCTACTGAGGACATCATAACAATAATAACACTTAAAATCATATAGTATAAAAACTAATATACTGGAGAACATATAATAAAATAAAAATCATAAAATATAAAAATATAAAAACTAATATAATGGAGGATATATAATAAAAATCATAAAATATAAAAATATAAAAACTAATATAATGGAGGATATATAATAAAATAACAAATAAATGCATATACAATTTAACACACTTGGACACATAATAAAATACAAATTCATAAAAAACTAAAAATATAAAAACTAATATACCAGTGGAAATATTATAACATAAAAAGAAGTCATTAAAAAATTTAAAATAAATAAATAAATAAATAAATAAATAGTAATATACTTGAAAACATAATAAAATTAAAAAAGCATAAAATATAAGACTATAAAAGTTAACACACTGGACATATAATAAAATAAAATAAATTATAAAATATAAAAATATAAAAACTCATATACTGGTGGATATTACAAAAAATGTAATATGTAAAATGTAAATGTATTTTAATTAATTAAAATAAAAATGATTTTAAATTATTTAAAAATAAAATAATGTGTGTGTGGAGAAGAGGAAAAGAAAATAAATATTTATGGATAAAACTATATTTAACTTTATTTGAATATTTGAATATTTTCATTTTGGGGCTTATTTGTTTGTATGAATTAAAAAGCGACATCACGGAGACATTAATGCTGAAATGTGGAGCTGTATATTTATGGGTAAACACACGTATCAGCGTGTTATCACTGATCTGCAGTTATGTTTTCTGCTTTCTGCTGTAAGTTCTACACACTGAGGTTATTCATGTGCTGTAAATGCAACACTGTGGTTTATAAGCGTGTTATAAAGGTTCTGACCGTCTCTGGACATGCCGATGGAGAGACACTTCTTGAAGCGACAGTGCTGGCAGCGGTTACGGTTCATTCTCACGATCAGACAGTTTTCGTTCTTCACACACATCTTGTAGCTGATGTTCTGCTGGATGCTGCGTCTGAAGAAACCCTGAGCAGAGAAAAAAAACACAGTGTGTGAGAGAACTCATCAATGTCCAAACGCTAGCAGCAGGAAGCATGGATGTTAGCTCCGCCCCCCGGCAAAACATAGCTGATTAGCTCCACCCCTTTTACTGTTAGTTATCTTAGGTTGGGGTGGGGTCAGTGGGGGGGTAGGGGAGTTCATATTTTCATAGACATGTGTGTGTGTGTGTGTGTGTTTATACCTTGCATCCCTCACATGCGTGAACTCCGTAGTGGAATCCCGACGCGATGTCTCCACACACTTTACACAACAACACCATACCACCGCTCCCTACTCCAGAAAACAAATAATAAAAATATAATCAAATTAAAGCCAATAAATAATTAATAAATAATATTGTCTATCATTATAATCTGAGTGAATCAGAGNAATCAGAGACAATCAGAGTGAATCAGAGACAATCAGAGACAATCAGAGTGAATCAGAGAGAATCAGAGGGAATCAGAGGGAATCAGAGAGAATCAGAGGGAATCAGAGACAATCAGAGGGAATCAGAGACAATCAGAGTGAATCAGAGACAATCAGAGACAATCAGAGACAATCAGAGTGAATCAGAGACAATCAGAGACAATCAGAGACAATCAGAGGGAATCAGAGACAATCAGAGACAATCAGAGACAATCAGAGTGAATCAGAGGGAATCAGAGGGAATCAGAGAGAATCAGAGGGAATCAGAGAGAATCAGAGGGAATCAGAGGGAATCAGAGACAATCAGAGACAATCAGAGGGAATCAGAGACAATCAGAGTGAATCAGAGACAATCAGAGACAATCAGAGTGAATCAGAGAGAATCAGAGGGAATCAGAGGGAATCAGAGAGAATCAGAGGGAATCAGAGGGAATCAGAGTGAATCAGAGAGAATCAGAGGGAATCAGAGGATTTGGATTTGACTCACTTGTAAAAGCACTGCATGACCTCCTGCCTGTGAGCGACTGTGAGTTTGCGCTCTGTCCTGATGACGTGACGTGTGCGCTGCTCAGTTCGGGGAACTGGAAGACGGGTTTAGGCGAGGAGGAAGTGCCCGTGGTGGGGTTTGGGTCGCTGCTCGTGCTCCTGTGCTGAAGGTCAGAGGAGATTTCCTCTGGAGAAGAAGGCTGGGACTGAGAGGAGGGCGAGTGAGTCTGATATCCGCTGGACGGACTGTCGGGACTCGAGCTGGAACAGGCGTACAAGATCACTCCTGCTCCTAAACACACACACACACACACACACACACACACACACACACACACACACACACACACATACAGTATTAATAAAAAATAACAGAAACTCATGTCACCAGTGTCACCTTTACACAAAACGTAAACAATGCGCTTTGTCCTGATGATGTCATGTGGTCTGAAGTTTCATGGATCTATGCTAACGTAGCAGTTTAGCATCTCACAGAGCCGCTGATGTGGTTTCTGACTCTGCACGAAACACTGTTATCTATAAACATGGATAAAAAATGACGTCACAGAGAGAAAAAGTGTCCAGCTCCATCAATCAGCTCCAGCAGGGGGCGTGGCCTAAAGTATGGAGGCGGAGTTTGTATGTTAGAAGTGATTTTGGCAATTATATAAATGATTAAACTGCTATGTACAAGATACTGTTACAGATTACTGAAATAAGGTGAGACGCTGCTAAATGCTAAACTGGAGGTTATACGCTTAAACTATGACATTAGCATCACGCTACGCTAACAACATACACACACACACACACACACACACACACACACATACACACACACACACACACACTGACCTGTCTGGCATAAAGCTGCTCCTCTACACTAATAACCCTGGTCTTTTCAGAGTTATAGGATATGTCATGTAGCATAGTGCTTCTCACACACACACACACACACACACACACACACACACACACACACACACACACACGCCTTTTACAGCCTGCAGCATGTCTCAATACCAACTGGTCTTACTGCTCACTCACCAGCTGTGTCTAACACACACACACACACACACACACACACACACACAGAGAGCCCAAAAAACTACTGCATGGAAAATTACAGAAACACACACACACACACACACACACACACACACACACACACACACACACAGCTAATGTGAAACAGTGAGACAAGGCAACAAAAATCTCTCATGGTGTTTAAAATTCACGAAGAAAGAAAGAACTACAGAGACACAGAGAAAGAGATACAGAGAGAGAGAGAGAGAGAGAGAGAGAGAGAGAGAGAGAGAGAGCTAAAAAGAAATAAATAAAAGGAAGAAGAGATCAGTGCCAGAAAGAGAAAAAAAAGGAAAGTAGGTACAAATAAACACAAATGAAAAGAAAGATGAAAAAATATAGATAATTGAAAGAGTACAAATTTTTCATTATTACTATTTAATTATTTAATTTAATTGTATTTTATTTTACTCCCTGTGTTTGTTAGTCCTGTTTATATATTAATTCATGCAAATGTATAAGAAAATGTGGGAAATAAAAAGAAGTAAAAAAATACAGGAAGTGGAAAAAAATAGCATGAAAATAAATAAATAAATAATAAATAGAGAGCGTGTGTGTGTGTGTGTGTGTGTGCGTGTGTGTGTGTGTGCGCAAGAATGTTCCTATGTTCCTAGAAAGCCCGATGGGCGTGGCCTGCGCGGAAAACAAGGAATTCTAGAATCTCATTACTCCTCGCTCACGTGTCTCGCCCCGCCCCCTCCCCGCCTCCCTCTGCGGGTCACGTGTACTGAGGCCATCTGATCCGCTAGTCACGTGGGCCGCGCGCTGAATGAACGGAGCCGGGGTCCCCGCGGTGACGTCACGCGTAGACACGCGAGGGGGAGTTTAGCCAATGGGGTGAGGCCACGTCACCACCTCATGTGTCCAGAGAGAGAAAAATTAGGAAAAAAAAAAAAAAGTTTACATCTTGGAATTATTTAAAAATATATATATTTAAATAATAAATATATACAACATATAACATGTAAACTATTTATTTCCATATTATTTTATTATTAAAAAAATAATTTTACTGTGTTGCCATGTGATAAGAATATTTAAATATTATCTTAAATAATTTTCTTAGTAAACTACATGAGCAGTTTCTTACAAACAAACAAAAAACAAACACACTATAATTATAAAATTATAAACGCCGCCTGAGATTTTATTTCTAACGGACTTTCACAGCATTTTAGAATAAATTATATATAATATATATTTTTAAACTATATACTGGCAATTTTTAAAAGAACTTCTTTCAGAAATGATAAAAGGTTCTTGATAAATCGACAAATATTATGACTGTAAAGTCATAAAGACAAAAATATAAAATTGATAAAGCATTATGTTAGTATTTTATACCACATATATTGCCAAGTACACTATATGGCCTAAAAGTATGTGCACCCCTGACCATCACAGCCATACGTGCTTCTCATTCCAGATTTATAACCCCTGTGTGTGCTGTTATAATGAGCTCCACTCTTCTGGGAAGCTTTCCACTAGATGTCTGTGTTCATTCAGCTACAGGAGCGTTAGTGAGGTCAGGCGCTGATGTTGGGATGTCGAGGAGGTCTGGGGTTCAGTCNGTTTGGGCCTCTTAGTTCCAGTGAAGGGAAACTGTAACTCTACAGCACACAGAGACGCTCTGTACAACTGTGTGCTTGGGGAAGAACCTCATATAGATGTGATGGTCAGGGGTGCACATACTTTTGTCCTTGTAGTGTATATTGTCAAGTAAATAATGTAAAAACAAGTATTTTGGCTACAATTGTGCACCAGCCCGTTAACTCTAATATTTAAATATTCTTATGCTCAGACGCTGAGCTCCATTTCTACACTGAATAACGACGTCACTGAGATAAATATCGCGTCTTCAGCAGATTGTTTTTGAAATATAACGAGGTAAAGTAGCATCGTGTTAGATATCGGTGTGTACATCAGCTCATGAATAATCTAAAAAAACCCACAGAAATCAGATAGTGCTGTTAGTGAGCGTGTAAACACACTCAGTACGCGAGGATTGTGTTATTGTGCACAGAAAAAAAAAACAACAACCCAGAAGCCACGCCCACTAACACAATCAGGTCGCGAAGTCAAGCTGAATAAGTGTCGAATAAAAAGGTCACGACTCGTCCTGGTTAAAATGAAAGACTGGCTGACGCACACATCCCACACCCATTCGCTCGTCAGTGCGTCAGCGTTAACATTCTCCACGTTCCTCACACGTTCCTCACGTTCCTCACACATACACATTTACAAAAACACAACAATGGCGTGTCAGCAAAGAGCTTTTGTTTGGATGACACACACCTGTTGAAACACGTCCAAAATGTAGTACTTTGTTGTTTTTTTTCCTCATGCGTGTGTGTGTGTGTGTGTGTGTGTGTGTGTGTGTGTGTGTGTGTGTGTGCTTTCCGAAGTGTATGCAGATCATAACTTATCATATTACCCGTATGAACTGAGACAAACGTAAACATGTAATTGTAATATATAAAATGATCCGCGGGCTACATGAGATGAATAATTAGCATCGCTAATACTGTTCTGTATAAAGTAATAATAATAATAATAATAATAATAATAATAATGCTGTAACATCTTGTGAACTGTGTCTGTGCATGAAGTTGTAGATTGGTGAATTTATACTATATTATGTTTGATGATTTGTGCCAAATATTTATGCTATAAATATTTATATTAATATATAATATATATAATCTGCTAACACACAGAAGTTAAAGAGTTTCAGAACAGCAAATAAATTCAGCATTTAAAATAGGTTTTGTTTATTTAATATACTCTATGGAGATAGCTAGATTCTACAGAAAACATGTTAGCTATGAAGAAAGTGTCTAGCTAACGCTAACTAGCCAGCTAAAAAGTTAACATTAGCTAATAAAATGGTTTATGGTTTATCTATCACATGTAGCTTGGGTTGTTTTTCTGGGTAAATAATAATAATAAAACCGCTACTAAAAAACAAACTAGTTATGAAGAAATGTTGTAGCTAACAGTCACTGGCTAGCTATCGAGCCATCATTAGCATAATGTTTATGGTTTATATACAGTATATTCTAGAGCTAGCTAGTGAGCTGGAAAATTAACAGCACAACAAACATGAACAAAGATTCCAGTTATCAAATAACATTCTGGCTGACGCTGACTAGCTAAAAAAGCTAATGCTAGTGAATAAATACTTTATGGTTTATGTAAACTGTGGAGTTAGATTCCTATTAAAAAAAAGGTCTTAGCTAAGATTAACTAGCCAGCTAGCTATCTAGCAGGCTAACAAGTTTACAGGTTACTAGGAGTCTTTCAGCTTCTGGGAGGCTTTATTTCTACTTTCTGAAGATCATGGTGTTAAATACGGAGTAATAATTTTCCTTCAACAAAAACATCAGACATCAGGCTGTTAATAAATGCAAAAATAATTAAAAACATCATAAAAAAAAAAAAATGGACCAAACCCAAAATGGCAAAATATGAAGCTTTTAATGATCTTAACAACAGATCGATTTGTGTAAATGTTGAAGTCTTGTGGCTCTTGATGAGCTGCATCAGGTGCAGCAGATAACCACATAATCACTCATCTTTTAAGAAAAAACATCCCAGGAGATATTTTTGGAAAATTTTGTACACCCAGACACGCATTAGTCTGAATTTTACATCAAACTTTTTAATCATTATGATGATTTTGCCTATAAGACGACTATAATCCAGCGAGTGGAGGCTCAGGAGCTCTGAGGAGCTCATCTGCTTCATTCCTGCTCATCTCCTCACCAATGAGTTGTTGTTAAGACCATAAAAGTGTGTACAACTGTTAAAAAAAACCTTTCCAAACGTGCTATCAGGCATCAGCATGTTGTGTGAAGTACTGATGCATAATAATACTAATACTACTACTACTACTAATAATAATAATAATAATAATTTAGTGGTAATTGAACAGGAATTTGTCATCAGCCATGAAGTCTGTTGAAATAAGGACTGAAACAGAGGCCAGGAATTGTTCTCAACCCTAACCCGTTTAATCTTTAACTTATCATTTCCTCGAATTCGAATTCAAGCGTAAAGTAATGTACAATTCTGTAAATGATTGATGGTGCACTCGGTTCAAGGTTGTTTTTTTTCTTCTCATGAGAACAGCAAACCTTTCACTGTACAGGAGTTATCGTCCACACGGGCTACACATTAACTCACAGTCATTTAATCTACAGACAGTTCGGAGATAAACGGCACAATAACAGTGGCGTATAAAGCAGGAGAAAAGGGAAATCGGCTGTGTTCCATTAACTGTGTGACCCACTGACCGCTGGCTGAATCACACCGATTCTTCAAAATAAGTCAGAGTGCCAGGATGGAGGGCGAAAAGGGTCAAAACGCTGATTACGAGCCCGGTTCTGATCCATTCATTCCTCAGTAGTACAAAATTCTACTGTATTCAGGATTAAATCCAAACTTTAACATCAGTATTTATGAGGAAAAGTTCCTCGTATTCAGAGTCAGGTTACACAGCTGCGATATTCAGATATTATTAAAATCACATCAGCCAGATTTTTCTTTAAGTAGACGTGTAATGGGGTTTACGACAGCCTTTAAACACAAATACTTGCCTTTAAACCCTAAGTTATCAGGGATGGTAAATACGGACTGAAGACGGAGATATCATTTTATTTCTTTGCTGTGAAATGTAATATGATGAGACATAAAAGCAAGAGATGATTTACAAATGAAAAATAAAAACACTAATATGATGATGTATGAATGTGAGTGTAGCCATGAATAGTTACTGCATGAATAGTGCTAGCTGTAATGATCACATTAATCAGTGGTTTAATTTAACAAAATGGCTTCCGCACTCGTTTTTCTGCAGCACATAGAATAGCACTTGATCCAGCGCATCCTGCTGTTTTGTATTTGTGCAACGTAATAAAGTCTAAATCTAAATCGAGGCTATGAAAATGCAACGTAGCTGATGATGTCACACTTTTAATTCACTATGTTGATTTAATAAAATAAGGTCATTGTTTGTGTTAATTCGTTGCGCTCTCCTGTAAAGAAAATCTGACCCGGTGTGAAGGATAAGCTGACCAAGCACTCATCTGCCCGGCTTACAGAGAAACTTTAACTTCATTCATAAAATTATTTAAAAAAAAAAATTCTCTCCTCGAGATAAGCCATGTCTCTGATTAAGATGCGTCTCCTCTGATGTCCTCCGTGTAGAAAAAAAAAACTTTTCATAGACTTTAAAGGGACGATATTATTAATCAATAAACATAATAAACACGACATAGTGTAGTTCCATCAAACGGTCAGACGGTGGCGCTGGACTCAACACTGCTCCTCACTCGAGGTGACATTACACAAGAAAAATGCTCTTGAGCTCAGGATCAGAACCGAGCGTAAAAGAGACACGGCTCTGTTTTAGACAAACTTCTGAACAGCTTCTGAACAGCACTCACGTCTGTAGCTACGTCTGAGGTCTGATAAAGAAACTGCATTTCATGGATAATGCGCTGGTCAGTAAGACTGGATGCAATCGAGCAGGAAAACACCAACACACACACACACACACACACACACACACACACACACACACACACACACACACAGCAGGGCTGGGAACTCCACCAGCAGGGGAGGTTTATTTTTAGATCCTTTTTGTCCCTTTATGCCTTCCACACACATCCTGCATTAATAATAGAAAGGAGGGCGGAGGAGTCGCTCGGGGGAATCACGCGTGGCACGTGGCTCCTGGAGCTCATCCACGTGAGTCTCACAGAGAGCTGTGTTACCATGAGAAAACAAGCCGAGGTTATAAACAGCGAGGTGTGGACTCTGCACACATGTTTTTCAGACATGATGCATGATATTAATAAGCCTCGGTGGAGACGACGGGACTGGGCAGATCCTCATGCGGGAAAGGAAGTAAATATCCGTATAAAATGCTGCTTCATTTTACTGCAGAGTCTAAACACCACATGACACATCAATCACGCAGGTTTATCTTCTGACCTATTTATGACAGTTTATTTTCAGAATCGTAGAGGAAAAGCACAAACCTTAATAAATGAATCATTTCCACAATCTAGTGACCTGATTACGTTTAAGTTTATGATCATAACTGACTCGTTATGGTTAAATTATGTTTATTCACGTGATTATATATTGATATTGAGCTGAACATGGAAAGGAAGAGAGACATGATGTTTATTATCAATTCCACCACGCAGAGGAAGGACTTTAACACCAGAGAGAATGAAAACAGCTTAATGGAGGTTAATTAGAGGTGAAACAGAGGTTTAACTACACGGTGGATAACGTGCGCCGAGGGTTAGAGATACCTGTACGTGTTAACTCTCAGGGTTCCTGTCTGTTCACCTGTACGGGTTATTAATGAATGAATCACACACACACACACACACACACACACACACACACACACACACACACACTGTGTTGGACTATAGAACCTCTTCAGGGTTTTATATACAGGTGTTAATTCACCACTACACATGATTTCCCTGCTGAAATAAAAAACAATAGTCATCTCTAGAAGGTTCTACAGCTTTCTGGTGGTTTCCTAATCATTAACGACTGTATTTTATGTTTTCCAGCACAATATGAACGGTCCTAATACTGAACCGTGACTGATTCGAGACGTGTTTAAACGATTTCTAAATCAAATCTGGTGGTTTTTCAGTAACACGTACACTGACTATATTCCAGAGAGAGAGAGTTTAACATGAGTTAACAGTTAACATGAGTTTGGTGCTGTAAAATTTTCAATTAAAAAAAAAAAACAGCTCAGTCCTGATTGTTCAATCGTGTAACTGAATTAAGAATGATGCGATTCGTAGAAACCATTAATGCATGAAAGAATTTGCACCGATTTCCTGCAGCGTTGAGTTTTTATATATTTGATCATGTTGGATAAAAAATTAACTGCATTTTGCATAAAAGATGACAACAAATACTCTAATTTTAAAAAGTAGGACGGTTTTGAACAATAAGAGCGGAAGCGGCAGCTATAGATGAAGCTCGCTGGCAAAACATCGAAATAACCTTCAGAATAATTTCCATTTCCATGTCGCTTCCAGCCAAATGACACAGGATACAAGTGAGCGCTTTAGGGTTTGGGGTTAAAGGTCATGCTGAAGGGTCGAACCGTGCTGGGATTTGATCTCAGTCTCAGAACCTTCACCACTGAGCCACCTCCCCTCCATCAGCTGCAGACTAGCGCAGGTTAGCGCCGCCGTGCTAAACAGCGCATCACGCTAGCATGAAAATATCAGCTACGCTAATGTGCTAATGTTTTATTAGCTTTACGTATAGCTTCATTAAGCTAAAGGTTCGGTACTGGGTTCCGTTATGTAGCGTTATTACTGTAGTAGGCCGTGTCTGTATACAACACGTGGCTCATTAATAAGATTTTACCGCTACAGTAAAGTCACGTGTGGTTTTTAGACGCTTCACATTGTTCACGTATTATTTTCACGTGATTTTTCCACATGGTTAATTTATTTTTTCAATTCAATTCTGTTTGTTTAGAGTTTTTAACAGTGAACATTGTCACAAAACAGCTTTACAGAAATAAATGGATTAAAAAAAATATATTGTAAATATGTGACTTTGTCCCTAATGAGCGAGTCAGAGGCAACGGTGGCGAGGAAAAAGCTTCTCACGTGATCATCATCACCGGTTTGTGCAAAGTCAGGGCACTTTCAGCACGACTCTGTGGAGAAGCTTATGATCACGTGAAATATCTCTGCAAGGGAAGTTTTGTTTTAATCAATAAAGATAACAAACCCATTATAATTTACATGTAGCATTCTTAATGAGAGAGAGAGAGAGAGAGAGAGAGAGAGAGAGAGAGAGAGAGAGAGAAAGAAGGGATTTTAGGACTTATACATATGAATTACTTTNAAAATATTTACATGAAATGAAATGAATAGTTTTCCACGTGTAACAGAATAATTGCCTCTTTAGGCGACTTCAGTAATTAATTAAGTAATTAGCTAATTAAGTAATTAACGGTAACCTTCATTAGTTTGGTGTTTCTTTCCGTGTCCTAGTTTTCAGTTTAAAAATAGCGAGGCATATAATTTAGAGGTATTTCCCTCCGTGTCTCACGTTACACACACACACACACACACACACACACACACACACACACAGCAGTAAGTGATATTTACATCAAACTGCGCAGAAATGGCGAATACTCCAGGCAGTGATGAGCAGCTGGAGGACACAGTGACGTCATTGCGGAGCAGTTGAGCCGCAGCACTCACCTGAGCTGTTGTCCATGGTGTGCAGGTCAGCAGTCAGGGCTGGACGTGGGCTGAGTGTGTGTGAGCTCCAGGTGAGCTCGTCATGACGCACGGCGAATCCACGCGCACTGAGCAGCTTTACTCACCCGGAAATACAGAAAATTACACAGACTGTCGGTGGAAAATGTGATGCAAACCTCCAGGAGTAGTGATGATATTAATAAAAACGCGCTGTGTGTGTGTGTGTGTGAAACGTCGCGTCCCGGTTTGTTCTCCTCAGCAGGGTGTGTGATGTACAGTAGCCAATTTCTCTTTTCCTAGAAGCGCAATTACTGGAAAATCCAAGTGTGTGGTTACAACTGCACTGAACACACACACACTCACTCTCTCTCTCTCTCTCTCTCTCTCTCTCTCTCTCTGCACTGAACACACACACACTGCCGGATCTACACTATAAAACACACACACACTTTAACCAGGGCTCTCCGTTTCCTCGATTCCTCTCGGACGTTTGTCTCTCTCTCTCTCTCTCTCTCTCGGTGTGTGTGTGTGTGTGTGCGCGCCAATGATTTCATACACACACGTATCTTCAATGCCAACCTTCCATTTCAGTCTCTTGTGTGTGTGTCTCACGTTTCCATTGGCTCCGCTACATGTGAGCGCTGCCCTACTGACACACATTTCATGCAAATATATGATAATTTTATGCAAATAATCACTGAGACACACCCACCGAGGCGCTGGTTAGCCTGGACGAAGCCACGCCCATCACTGAGCCAGTCTCTTTCCCTCTAGTGGCAGAGAGAGGGAGTGCAAGATGTTTATTTAAAAACCAATACAAAGGGGGGAAAAAAGTGAAGAACAATTATTCTGTTCATCCCAAATGAGAGTCAGAGAGTTGGACATATGTGTAAATATATAAAGAGGGATAACACACAGGTGTTTAATTTAAATAAACACGGATTTCTTTTTTAAGTTTCTCAACATATTCAGTGGTTTGAGAGTAAAACAGCTGAGATCCTTTAGCCAGCTGACATCTAGTGGTCATTGTTAGTCATTACCATCAACAGAAT
>CM074964.1:18727952-18732026 GCA_037577455.1 Pangasius macronema | reverse complement strand
CTGTTTGAGTTTAAATGCAGTTTTCAATAAATTGCCTACTCTCTATTCTTTGTCTCTTGCTCTTGTTTCTTCTTTTGACATTTTGAAGAAGTTCTTACAGCCTGGTTACGATCCACCAGCGTGAAGTGTGAATACTTGGAATGTTTCCCCCGGTCTTAAGATTTTGGATGCTTTTCTCATCATTATCCGATTTAAAGAATATTTTATTAATAAATAATAATACTGTCAGTGATGAAAACAACATATAAAAGATTAAATTTGATAAATACTGAATAATTAGACCTACTGAATAAATCCCATATGATGACTCCATCCTTCAGACCTACAAGCAGTTAAACTACACACACAGGCTCTTTAAAAACAACTTAAAATAAAATTAAGAAAGAATTAATGAAGACGTGAAGAAGTTGTAAGTTGTAATAACAGAGTTTGGCCATAAGGGGGCAGTGTGAGTAAAAGAAATGGCACCAGGATGTAAGAAGCCATATTCAGGTAGCAGTTTTTTCTGTCAAGATGTCTCTCTGTACTTCCTTTACCAGAACATCTCACGTCACGTCACGTCACGTCACGTCACGTCACGTCACATCACGTCTGTGTCCAATGCTGTTGCTTATTAGCGTAAATACTGCTTATGCTAACTCCTTCTTCATCTGTGTACCTTCAATGAGAGTCAGAAATAATCAACTTGACATTCATGGCCTTAACACTTTGCCTCACACACACACACACACACACACACACACACACACACACACACACACACACACACTTTACATCAGGATACAGACTTTATTTCTCTGTTCACCTAAAAATAATCGACCATAAGGAACAAACTTTTCCAGAATTTAACTGACATGCAGGCGTTCAGCCGATACGTGTTCACCGGGTGCCTTTACTTCTGAGGCTAATCAAGCTAACAAGCAATAGAAGTCTTCCACACTGATTGTTTTATAAGCCCCGCCCCTAAGCAACTATCATCTACCTAGTGACTGTAACTAGGCGTGGGCGGGGCTTATGGAAGGAAGGACTGTAGCACAAAGCTCATAAATACAGATTATTGCTGATATTTTACAGATGATGCGGTTTGAAGATTTGGGTCTGTGTTTATGGAAGATTTCTGATGTGACAGACTTTTATTAATATTTTTCATATTGTAAAGTGACTTTGAGTTTGCAGAAAGGCGCTATTATAGAAAAAATGGTTTAAAAATCAGAGAAGATGATTTTTTTCATAACGGGAGGCTAGTTAGGTTTCAGCTCGTGCGCTTAAAACCTTTTACTTTATTTTACATTTCCTGTTTTCTCTATGCATCGATTTCCACCAATCAGAGAGCTCGCTAAAGGAGTGACGTCCAATGAGAATGATTTTAAACTGCAGAGCTTCAGAGTGGAAAATGATTTCCATATGTGCCTCAAAGACACATGCGTTATAGACCATTTACACTCCTCCCTCATTCTCTCTCTCTCTCTCTCTCTCTCTCTCTCTCCCTCTCTCTCTCTCTCTCTCTCTCTCTCTCTCTCTCTCTCTCTCTCTCTCTCTCTCTCTCTCTCTCTCTCTCTCAGATCATTTGGAAATTTCTGGATTTTTTCCTTAATCAGAACAGCCTGGCACATTTTGGCTCTTGAACACAGTTTCTGTAATTCAATCAGTGTGAGAACAAAAAAAACAAGAAACCGACAGAAAGAAAGAGAGAGAGAGAGAGTGAGACAGAGAGAGAGAGAGAGAGAGAATAGCAATGAACTGTCTAACTTACTGAGAGCAGACAGACAGAAAAATCACAGACAGGAAGGCAGAGAGGGAGACAATTAGACACAGACACACAGACACACAGACACACAGACAGGCAAACGACAAAGAGACAGAAACAAAAACAAGCAAATGTACAGATAGACAGACAGACGGACAGAGAGACGGATAGAGGAGAGAGAGACAGACAGACAGACACACAGGCAGACAGACGGACGGACAGACAGACATACAGACGGACAGACGGACAGACGGACGGACAGACAGACAGACGGACAGACAGACAGACGGACGGACGGACAGAAGTGCAGGTTTGGAGGAAAGCGGAGAGTAAACGCGACATTAATGACAGCTGACAGGAGAAGTTCAGCGCAGGTTCATGATGACATCATTGACCGAGAGGAATCTGAAACACAGCACATTAACACACACACACACACACACACACACACACACACACACACACACACATTACATGACATCAATCTCAGTAGACAGGAACAGTGAACTCATTACAGGCAGCGTCGCTGATTAAAACCTGACGCCACAAACACCCCCCCTCTCTCTCTCTCCCTCTCTCTCTCTCTCTCTCTCTCTCTCTCTCTTTCTTTCTTTCTTTCTTTCCTTTTTCTTTCTGTTCTTTTTGTATCATTTTCTTTTTCTGTTTTCTTTTCTTTTCTTTTTTCCCTCGCTCCCTTTCTTTTCTAACACTCATTTTTCAAAAGATTTTGATATCTTCCTTTTCTCTCATTTTCTTTCGTTACTTCTCCTTTTTACTGATCACTTTTTATATTTTTGTAATACTTTCTGTACTAACTCTTTTTTCCCTCTATCCTTTTTTATTTCATTCTTATATCTAACCTCCTATATCTTTTTTGATCTCTTTCTTTTTTCTTTCTTTCTTATTACATTTTTTCTTCAAGCCCTCATTTCTCTCTCTCTCTCTCTCTCTCTCTCTCTCTCTCTCTCTCTCTCTCTCTCTTTTCTTTGCCCTGTCTCTGTGGTTTTTCTTCCACTTTCCAAACAGGGCCCCATTTTATGCTTCCAGAAAAAAATTCCACTCGTTTTTATTTCCTGGTTCAGGACGAGATGCCCAGCTACAAATATTTTCTCCATGGTGATATTATAGCTAACAGTTATAAGCCTCGTAGCTAGCGGAAAACTAAGGAAGTAAACGTCGGACAGCGAGCAGGTCTCAGCTTCGACTACGGCTCGAAACAGTTTTTGTAAATTTGACTTTTCTCTGTAAACGTAGGTTTTAAACTGTTTCATTTTGTTGTTGTTCAGCAGACGTTTGCTAACAGAAACGTGTTTGTGTAATTAAATTTAAAAAAGGACACATGATGAAGATAGATGAGAATTAATCGAATGCTAACATGAGATGGTAGTAAATGGAATAACTGTAGATGAGGTCCGTGAAGGTCTCGAGTTCAGCGAATGTCAACAGAAAGAAAAACCCACACTGAGACTCACACACACCGTGTGTTTATACACGCTGAGGGCTAATGAGGACTTCTGTGTGTGTGTTTGAACATGTTTTATGGCATTAATCAAACAGTTGGTGAAATTCTTACACATACACACACACACACACACACACACACACACACACACACACACACACACACACACACACAGGCATATTTTTATCAAGACCAAAGAAATCACCATTTTGTGAGGACTCTAACGTTCTACACATTTAATAAACGTGACAAAAATTTCGCTTCACTTCACTTCACTTCAGCCCTAAACTAGTAGAAAAATAAAAGATATGATTTTTTTCATTAATGTTATGAAATAATTAAAAAAAAATCAGAAATGAAGGAAAGGTTAATTTAGGCCCAGCCTGTTAAAAAGGAAGAGTAGGTGGAGTGAGTGAAGGAGGAGGAGTGAGTGAAGGAGGAGGAGTGAAGGAGGAGGAGTGAGTGAAGGAGGAGTGAGTGAAGGAGGAGTGACTGAGTGAAGGAGGAGTGAGTGAGTGAAGTCGGAGGAGTGAGTGAGTGAAGTCGGAGGAGTGAGTGAAGGAGGAGGAGGAGGATTAAGTAAAAGGGGAGTGAGTGAGTGAATGAGGAAGAGGAGTAAGTGAAAGAGGAGGAGTGAGTAAGTGAGAGAGGAGGACTGAATGAGGGAGAAGAAGGAGTGAGTGAAGGAGGAGGAATGGTGAGTGAAAGAGGAGGAGGAGTGAAGGAGGAGGAATAAGTAAAGAGGAGGAGTCTGTGAAGGAGAAGGAGTGAGTGAAGGAGGAGGAGTGAGTGAAAGAGGAGGAGTGAGTGAAGGAGAAGGAGTGAGTGAAGAAGAAGGAGTAAGTGAAAGAGGAGGAGGAGTGAA
>CM074964.1:18715452-18722952 GCA_037577455.1 Pangasius macronema | reverse complement strand
GTAAGTGTAAATATATATCATTTTTGCTTTTAAGGTTTTCTTGAAGTTCACGTTTGTGTGTTTGAACGTTTAGCACTTTTTAGGGAGAATAAAGAAGAGAGTTCCTCCGTGGTTCTTCTAGATGGCACCATTTTTTCTTGTAACTTTAAACGTAACTTAAAGGTTCATAAAGCTTCTGTAAAGACCTAAAGGGTTTGTGCTGACAATTCCACAATTCGTGGAACCCAGGACAGCTAGGATCCTCCTGCTGAGTAGCTACACTCTTAGATTTGGGTTCCTCATGGGTTCTTTGGATAGCTTTTGGTATCTACTTGGAATCCTTTGTTGTAGGATTCTAGTTAAAACTTGTGCAGAGAGACAAACTGTGAAACCCTCACGGAATCGAAGATGTTAAAACTTTTTAGCTGAGTATATCTGCACTGACCTTTGATTAAGGTTCTTTTTAGAACGTCAGTAAGTTTCTAGGTGGAACACTTACCAAAGGGGTTCTACTTGAAATCTCTTCTAAAATGGTTCTTTCTGAGATGCTGTGTCCCAAGGGTCATCATGGAACCTTTATGGGTTCCCATCAGAGGAACACAGCGAGGAAACCTCCAGGGTTGTAGGTTCTAGCTGCCAGAACGCTATGGGTTCCAGAAACTGAAGATCATCGACAGGATTTTGAAAAAGAAAAGCTATTTTGAGGAATTACTATAGGGTAGAAAGAAAAAAGACAACAACAACTTTGGAGCAGAAAAGAACATTTACATCTTTTAAAGGGTTCTTCATGGAGAAGTGGTTCTACTTAGTACCTAGAACGGGGTTAGTCCTCTGTGCCTGGAGCATGCATGTGTTCAGGTTTTGGGCTTTTTGTGAGGAGCAGTAATTACGTCCCTATAATTATGGAAATATGTGACAGGTTTGACCTTGTGGGAACTTTTTCTGGCTGGCTGCTGGTCCTTATAAAAGTGTGTGTGATCATTTTTTTAACCATATTCACCATCTGGGTTCAGAGAATCCATGTGAAAGTCCCTGTAATGACTGTGTGCGTGTGTGTGTGTGTGTGTGTGTGTGTGTGTGTGTGTGTGTACCACATCCTTTAGTTTAAGTTTCGTACCCTCCTTAAAAGTCCTGATAATGACGGGAATAAAACAGTCATACTAATAAGCGAGACTCGAGACCGAAAGGACACACACACACACACACACACACAGTGTGTTTGTTTTATAGCCAAGTTTCACTGTGTCATTCCTATTGGACTGAAATGTGTAAAACTGAAGTCATTAGCGAGCGTAAAAGGTTCCTTTCTCTCACACCTGGCTGAATTCGCTGTTTGTCTCACCGCCGTTTTCTGCCGTATGACATCATCGATTATCCGTCTCCGAGATTCCGTCATTTATAAAGGACGTGAAAAAACAAACATTCAGCCAATAATGTTTCTCGAAGGTTGTGTCATAATAAAAATAACAGTGGTCATAAATTGTCTTTATACTCCACATTTTTAAAAAAAGAACCTTAGTTCCAGAGTGCTTCAGAGAGCAGTTATACAGTGCAGTGCAAAAGTTTGTACACCCTTAGGGGGGAAACTGTTAGTGTATAAAGTTTCACACGTGTTCCTTTAGTTCACAAAAACTATCAAAAGTAGTGAATTTTCACTAGAGCTTCATCGATACTGATACTGATACTGGTATCAGGTCTGACATCTTTCTCATTTATAGTAATAATAATAATAATAATAATAATAATAATAAGTTTTATTGATATAGTGCCTTTCACAAACCAAAGCGAGTAGCTGCACTATTAAAGAAACAGGGATCTTCAGATGTTCTTCAGATAGTTAAAGTTATCTGCTTGGAACTCTGTCTGATAGAGAAACGTTCTAGCGGAAGGTTCTAGACCCTTTTGGCTTTGACTGAGAGAAACAAACTGGCAAACGCTCAACAGTGCCAAGATGTTTAGTTGAAGAATGAGACATATGTCCTTGAGTAGGGTTCTTTGTAGAACCTCTGTTTATGGGGGACACTTAGGGGTTCCCACCAGAAGAACAAACCGAGGAACCTTTAGCTTGCTGTCTTTGACACTGAGAGAGTAGCAAGTGGGTTCTTGCTCAGAAGTTGAGTAGGAACGAATGCGTGGAACCAAAAATTATGTAAGAAATATGCAGCTATAAGTAAAAATGAACGAGTTGCAGATGATCATGTGACTGGCGGCATGAACGCGGGGTTACGTTATACCGACGTCCCCTCGTTAGCTGCTCAGAAATTTCCAGAACATTGGCAGAAACACACAATATATTCCCCATGACGCCATTTAATGAAGGGACATAACATTAACATTGATTAAAAAAACTAAAGTCGTACAGAAACACTAACACACTTTGTTCCATATGAACGACTTTAGTTTTTTTATTTATAGGAACGGCTAATTACACCGACCTGCTCACAAAACACCTTCCCTTCTGACTCAGTCGTCCTTATAGTTTGTTCTACCGCTACTTAAAAATTGCCGGTACGACCCTTTGTATTGGCGTGTGGACCGGAACTGGAATAACACAGCTGTACTGCAGCAACATCTGTGCAAAAAAAACTGATGAACTCGTATGAGCTCACAACACGCTGCTGATGTTTGTAGAACAGTTTCAGAAATAAAAGAGTACTTAATAATATATACAGAATATATACACACATATATATATGAATATAAAAACTGCACAGAAGAGCTGCAGAAACAGCAGCAGGATGAGCTGCGAAGTTCTAAAACACGACGTTGGTTCCAGATTTAGTGAAAGCGAAACATTTTCTTTGAAGGTTTTAGTGGAAAAAATGAGAGAGCGAGTAAAAAAGGATGTGGAAAAGAGCCGAGACATTAAATAAAAACCAAAAACACTTTCAGTCTGCCTCCAGGTCTGAGTTCTCAGAACTTGAAGTGTGTGTGTGTGTGTGTGTGTGTGTGGGGCAGCACATATATCCCCAGTGAGCTCCAGAATTATTGGCACCCTGAGTAAAAAGGGCTATAAAAATGCCTTTGTGATCAATTTGCTTAATTTCATTCTGGAAATAAAATTCACAATAAAATAAAATAAAATTCAACCTTGAATTTAAGCAAATTTATTCTAAGTATTTAAAAAAAAAGTCCCTCATATTAGTCCACTACGTAGTGCTAATGATTCTCTAGTGTAGGGAATAGGTGGTAAGGGATAGAGAAAAGCGGATATAGAATAAGGGATGGGGGTAATGTAGCAAGTAGGGGATAGGGAGTAGGGCATAGGGAGTAGGGGATAGGGAGTAGAGAGTATGAGACAGGGAGTAGAGAGTATGAGACAGGGAGTAGGGGATAGGGAGTAGAGAGTATGAGACAGGGAGTAGGGGATAGGGAAGATGGTAGGGAGTAGTGTGGAGGGGATAGGAGTATGGAACAGAGAGTAGGGAGTATGGGATAGGGAGTAGGGGGTAGGGGATAGGGAATAAGGAGTATGGGATAGGGAGTAGGTAGTATGGGATAGGGAGTAGGGGGTAGGGGATAAGGAATAAGGAGTATGGGATAGGGAGCAGGGAGTATGGGATAGGGAATAAGGAGTATGGGATAGGGAGTAGGGAGTATGGGATAGGGAGTAGGGAGTATGGGATAGGGAGTAGGGGGTAGGGGATAGGGAGTTGAAGTTTGGGATAGGAGTAGGGGGTAGGGAACAGGGAGTAGGGGATAGGGAGTTGAAGTTTGGGATAGGAGTAGGGGGTAGGGAACAGGGAGTAGGGGATAGGGGGTAAGTGATAGAGAGTGTAGGTACATGAACACACATATTGTGTATGTATATTACAGCCTTTATTAAGGCACAGTCTGCTTGTGTGTGTGTGTGTGTGTGTGTGTGTGTGTGTGTGTGTGTGTGTGTATGTGTGTGTGTGTGTAAAAGGTACAGCAGACTTCCTGGTACGGCTGCTCATTATTTCTAAATTTTATTGGAAGAAATAAACCTTATTTTTATATGCTTCTGGGACCTGCAACACACACACACACACACACACACACACACAGCACTTCTTTTCATCCGACGCCCAACGTGTTACTAATTAATGAGTATTCTCTTGAACGGTTGTATTCTTTCCTACGTAACAGTGTAGTGGAGGAATAAATCCCACAATGCACTGCAACATCTGGAACAAAAATAGAAGAGGAAAAATAAAAACACATCATGCTACTGCAACATCTGGGTAGATGACACGAAAACATCACGCTAGTTATAAAGTGCTGTTAAACCTGAACTATAATGCACATCAAGTGGGCGTGTAAAGACTGCTCCTGATGTCACTTGTGGGCGTGGCCTGTCCAAAGAAACGCTAGTAGCTGTATATAAATGCTAGCTAGTTAAACACAAATTAAATAATCAGTGTGAACGTTGGCTGTGTGATTTTTCCTTCGTAATGTTTCTGTACACGTAATGAGCGCTCGTATATCACCACAATTATACGTTTTTCTACGAATGTCGAGAAACGAATACAAACGCGTGAACTAGTTATCGATAACAGCTAAAGTCTCCGGTACAGAAAAGTCACCTGAACATCGCACGTAAATAATCTCACGCAAACACACTTCACGTGTCGTGTTATGCTTCTTTGCACGTGTTTTTTTTTTCCAGATTTGACTCTTTCACACACTTCATTCACATTCACGTGGTAATATTTCACCTATTCACCTTTTTCCCGAGGAACCGGCGAGCGGCGCCGTGACGGATTCTAAATTCCGCTGTCCTGTGGTCCTGCTCGGGTCTCTATGGGAACCTCAGAGCTAAAGAGAGCGACTGAATTCATTAAACAGAAACGTTTTAAGTGTTAGTGAGAATAAAGATGAGCTCAGGGCCGAGTTGTGCTTCATTCGCTGCCACAACAACCTGAAGAAATTACTGGAGAATACTTGTTTTGAGCAGCCGAGCGTCTCCATCACGCCGCTTTCTCTCGACATTATCCATCCGAGTGTCTAGCTTTCTGACCATCTCTGCTTTCAAAAATATAAACGTCGCCGCGTTTCCTGTGTAAAACCCGTCCTGCTTATCTGCAGATGATTATATGCTGCTGTGCTTTTCTGATTTCTTCTCCATCGACACCTTAAAGAAAACGAAGTAGTTAATAATATCAGCTTAGCTAACCTCAGGCCAGAGCGTCACGCCATCTGCCCACTCATTAGGCTTCGATGGGTGAGACGCTGGCAAAACATCGCCACTGCGACGCTGTAAAGTGGCATCACTACGGAGCCATTTGATTTATTTATTTTTAGCTATTTTCACAACTTTAACATCACATCATCAGCTAGGAACCAGCACTAATCTGACCATTAACACTGGAGCCCGGAAACGTAAAGCAGGATTCCAGTACGAGCCAGGCAAGACTTCGCGTTCAGGATAAAAGGGCAGGACATATATATTATATTATATTATATTATATTATATTATATTATTAAATATATAATATTATAATTAAATATAATGTTTCCTACCTGGACGTGTGTTTAGCTGCCTTTCTGTCAGTGCAGCCATTTTTTTCTCATTCAGCATGAAAACAGAACGAAGTCGGAGCCTTAAAAATGTCGATAAGATTTAAAATGATGTGAAAATGATGTATTTTTTGAACCGTAATCTTCATCAAAACAACTCAAAGCGAGGAACAACACTGGCAGTCGGAGCATGATGAGCTGATTTGCATATTAACGTATGACAGACCAATCAGAGTTCAGTCTGCCTGATCAGACAACACTTGAAGTGTAAATGAATTTAACCTTAAAATCTTTTAATCTTTAAACTGAAAGTTGCAGATGCGGAGAACATCAACAGTTTGAACCAGAAGGAAAACGAAACACAGCATTAAACTCAGACAGAGAAGAAAAATGCTGCATGATTGTGTAACGAGGCGTTAATTGATCGGGAAACGCGTTCAGGTGTTAATGCTCGGGTCAGAGGGCGGGGCAGGTGCAGAGGCATGCTGGGATTTGGAGTTCATTACATCACGTGGAGAATATCTTTATGAAGAGGGTTTTTGTTGTTGCTATAATGTACATGTATACGCATCTTGTTAAATTAATGCTTAGAAGATATACCGTATCCTGTATATAGAATATATATGTGTATATTTTATGTGTTATAAAATGCAGTGCAGTGATTTGGATGAATTGAACTGGTAGCTAAAGGATTCCGCTATATTTTAGCTTCATAACATTTAATTTCTGCTTTGGTGGATTTGTTTTTTAAAGGAAATTTGAAAGAAAACAAAGGAGGACGTGTGAGATTACGGGACGAGGAGTGTAAAGGAGATACAGTGCACTAGTGTGTGTGTGTGTGTGTGTGTGTGTGTGTGTGTGTGTGTGTGGTTATTTCTGTGGCCTCACATCCAGTAAACACATTCCCATTACAGAATACCCACAATGCACTGCAGCGTTTGAAGACGAACGCTCGCGGTCTCCGTGACGACGGGACGTGTGGTTTGGGACGCTGCAGACTGCAGACGGCCGAATAACAGCGACGAGTTTAGCGTCATTTACTCGCCACTCAGTGCTGAATTTATCCATTTGGTTTATTTTACGTTATAAATTTATAAAATATTTTAATTCATTTAAATGAAAAGACATTAGTTATTAATTTTTACGGAATATAAAAACAAACATCTACAAACAAAATCATTTTCACAAGAGACACAAAATAAACAGAAACACATTAACACCAAATATTTTCAAAACAGACTTAACCACATCAAACAAACAACCAACCAACCAAACAACCAACCAAACAACCAACCAACCAAACAAACAAACAACCAAACAAACAAACAAACAAACAAACACCAGATTAGGAATGTTTGTAGACTAAAATGAGTGTAGGATGAGATTGTAGTAGAGACGTGTGTGTGTGTGTGTGTGTGTGTGTGTGTGTGTGTGTGTGTGTGTGTGTGTGTGAGTGTGTGTATGAGTGTAGGATGTGATTGTAGTAGCGACGTGTGTGTGTGTGTGTGTGTGTGTGTGTGTGTGTGTGTGTGTGTAGGATGTGATTGCAGTAGATGTGTGTTAATAATTGCCAGCGTTGTTCCTGATGATGATCCGCTGCTCTCGAGTTATTCACATCCTGTCCTGTGTTTAATCTTCACAACCACAACACACACTCCTCTCATGCTAATCAGCTAAAATTAGCCTGCACGCTAATGGCTGCTGGAGCTAGCCAACTCGCTGGGAACATTTAGCCCTGCTACGCTTTAATAATAACTTCTTTTAGTATATACTGCTGATTTTCTTTCTTTCTTTCTTTCTTTCTTTCTTTCTTTCTTTCTTTCTTTCTTTCTTTCTTTCTCGCTTGCTTGCTTGCTTGTTAACGAGCTATCTCCTGGTACCTGACAGAAATTAGCTGTAGGATCTAATTATATCAGATATATAGTGTTGTGCAAAAGTTTGTTTTTTAGTACAGACTTTGTTACAGATGTTTATTTTCTGACTTCTACATTATTGATTCAGTACAAAATCATTTCAGACTCCAGACATTAGTTTTCAGCA
>CM074964.1:18689820-18700586 GCA_037577455.1 Pangasius macronema | reverse complement strand
CACACATACACACGCATACACACACACACGCACTCACACACGCACACACGCATACACACACACGCACACACACACACGCTCACACACACGCATACACACACACGCATACACACACACGCACACACACGCACGCACACACACGCACGCACACACACACACACACGCACACACTCACACACACACGCATACACACACACACGCACTCACACACACACACACACACACACACACACACACACACACACACACACACTCACATACAAATAAATAAACAAATAAATAAAATTTCAGGTCAGTGGTGTTCAGGTCTTTTTGCTCCGATTTAAAAAAACACACCTGATTATAAATATATTAATATTCACAGTTCTGTACAGTAAACACACATCCATTACTGAACCAGCAAAATATCCTCTCTCTCTCTCTCTCTCTCTCTTTCTGTAGATTCTTTTAGGAATGTTAAATGTCTTTCCTGCTGTAAATACTCTTATCCTTCGTGGCAGATCTGTTTTAGATCTTTCTAGACATAAATATTTAAAAGAAGTGAGACGCTCGGTCAGGATGTCAGGAGCAGAAACTGTTTCAAGCCTGAGTTTTAGTAAAAATGTCCAGGTTTAATAATCGTATATTTAGTTTACTGTCGTCTTATAATTTTAAATCCTAGATACATTCTGTTCAAGATCGTTTTTATAATGTTGAGGGAGAAGTGCAGTAAAGGACGTCATCAATATTTCACCAGTTAAAGGAATGAATTGTGTAGAAACACGTTTTACTGTGTGTTCGGCTGGAAATCGTAATATTTTGTGCAGCGTGTTGAAGTTCTGCGTTTATAAACACAGTAAACTGTCAGTGTGCAAATCCCCTTCACCGCTCTCACAAGGATCACACGGTGTCTGTTAGAACTGCCGTATACATGGAGGTTTGAGGTTTTGAGGTTTGAGGTTTTGCGGTTTTGTCATTTCTGACTGGGGGCTAGGACGTCGGTCGTCGGCGAAGTCGGGTCCGCCGCAGGGCGAGGGCGAGGGCGAGGTGCCGCAGCCGGAACACTCGGATATGATCCAGAAGCTCCTGTTCGGGAAGAAACACACCGTCAGCCCGAAGGCGCTCGGAAAGCAAACACTGAACCTTCAGAGCGAAGCCGTGCCTGTTTCTCCAGATGATGCTGCTCTCTCTCCTTCTGCATGGCTCTCACACTCGCACGAAGCTCCTGAGCGAAAACACACAACACAGAAACACAGAAACACAACACAGAAACACAACACAGAAACACAACACAGAAACACAACACAGAAACACAACACAGAAACATCACGGAGGGTTTTATTTTCAGAAAGAGTTATTCAATATTTCAGTTTTAAAGAGATTTTAAAGGCATTTTCCACACACACACACACACACACACACACACACACACACACACACACACACACACACACACACACACACACACAGAGCAGGTGCACATGGTCACTCCCTCACTCACTCTTTCACTTCTTTACTTTCTTCTCTTTCATTCTTTCTGCTTATTTCACATATTTATTTCATATTTATTTCTATGTTCTTTCCTTTTTCTCTTTCTTTCTCTTTCTTTTGTCTTTTTTCTCTCTCATTCTCCAACTTTCTCTCGTTTCTAATTCTTGTTTTCTCTTATTCTCTCCCGCCCACCTTTTCTGTCTGTCTGTCTCTCTTTCTCTTTCTTTCTGCCTGTCTGTCTCTCTGGCTTTCTTTCTTTCTCTCTTTCTGTCTGTCTGTCTTTCTGTCTCTTTCTGCCTGTCTGTCTCTCTGTCTTTCTTTCTTTCTTTCTCTCTTTCTGTCTGCCTGTCTTTCTCTCTCTTTCTGTCTGTCTCTCTGTCTGTCTCTCTGTCTTTCTGTCTTTCTCTCTTTCTCTCCACCCTGTATCTGTTCTTCCTCTCCACGCTACAGTAGTTGAGGTTATCGACTCGTCTCTCAGGTGTTTAACTCTCGCTTGAGCTGCGCTGAAAATCTGTATTATGCAACAGTGATGATCATGTGCACTCCAAACCCTGAAACACGACCGAGCCGTGTGTTAAACACCACGAGCATGATGATGACTGTTTAATTATAGACACACACACACACACACACACACACACACACACACACACACACACACACACACACACACACACACAGAGAGGTTTGTTTACTCGGTTGCATGCTTTCTCATTCCCAAGCTCCAGCTCCAGTTTCTCTCGCTCTGTTCGTTCTTCCTGGAGCCATTCTTCCTTCTTCTGCAGCTCATGACTCAGTTTTTGGACTTGTTCCTTATCCAGCTGTCAGGGTCAAAAAAGAAAAGAAAAGAAAAAGAAATATAAATAAAAAATAAATGTCCTAATCACCCAAGTTACCATGTTTGTTATAACTGTACGACAAACATAATAATGGCTAAATACGATGTTAGGAACGACATAATAAGGGATAATGAGCTGATAGATGGGCCACCGTATTTTCCCAGATAATAAGACAGGAAGTAGTTCCTGCCTCGTGTTCTCACCTCTGCACTCTTCCTCAGGTTCTCTCGTTCTTTAGCCCACGCCGCTTGTCCTTCTCGGAGGCTGAGGTTGGCCTGTGAGAGCTGCAGTGCCGTCTGAGCCGCCTGCAGCCGGATCTGGTGAAGCTCGGACTGGTTCTGGCTCTGCAGCACGCCGAGTTCACTCAGGTTTCTCCGTAAGGCCTCTCCACTGCACTCGCTGTTCTCCAGACGCTCCTGAAGAACCTGCAGCTCCTCACGACAGTGTTTCCCCTCCATCTGACGCGGAAGAGAAGAACGTTTCGATCATGAGGTAAAGACAAACCGATCATAAGCACCAGGGTCTCGCTGTTTAAAGAAGACACTTCACTCGAGTCACCTGTAATTTCCTCCTCTCGTCCTCCTCGTCCTTCCTTTGCGTCGTCAGCTTTTTTATTCTCTCTTTCATCCTGCACACAGACGTTTATCTTTATACAGCAGCTTTGCTAAACTATTGTCCAAATACTTCAGCTATATCATCGAGTCTGCTCCTCTGGTTACTAGAACTTTCCAGACTGCTCAATTTTACAAGACTGAAAGTGTTATAAATTAAAGTACATTACATGAGTGTGTGATAAAATACGGTGTAAAGTTTTCTGGAATATATGTATATTTCCTTTTGAAACAGGAAGTCAGACTGACGGCATGTTGAAGTGCTTGAACAGCCAATAGCGTTTTTTTTTTTTCAGCTGTTGTCCTTTAACCGGACGGTATCCTAGACAACGAGACGGCGTGTGTGTTTGACGCTATGGCGTACGTGTTCGAAGCGCAGGGTTGTCACTGAGAGACATCTGACACGTCTGAGTGGGAGATAAAATGATATTACTGGCTCGTACTGATGTAGGCGGAGTTTAAACATGAAATTCTCAATCAGTCTGACGGAGCGGCGTTCCAGCACTGAACAGTTGGTAAGACACGCCTCCGAAAAGTCACATGACCACCAACTCACACAAACTCCACCCAACTTCAACCAACTGTTCGAATAGTGTGCAGGAAGACACATGGCCAAAAACACAGATGAACCATGTTTACAGCTAATGAGCTACTGTAGAGCAAGACACGCCCCCAGGGGTGGGGCATACATGTCCTAGAGGGCATTTAATTGGATGGAAACATGACAAGTACATGATGAGTCATCAGAAATTCTTTATTGTTTTCCCAGAAGTGAGGAACTAAAACTTGTATAACTCCAAAATTAAGATGAAAGGTTCCGTTGAAAAAGCTTCGGAACACTGGTTCTGATTTCTGGGCTGATTTAAAGGTTCTTCAGTTGTTCAGTTGCCAGAAACGGTTTCAAGCTGGAGCCTTTTGTGGAAGTACAGAACCCGTAACTTTACAAAGAACCTTCTGAAGAACCCTTTGTGTAAGAGCGCAGTGTCTGAGGCTTGCCGTGGATTTAACTCACCTCTCTAACTCGGCCTCGGTGTCTTGTTTCTGTTGCACTAAGCTGCTCACATCCTCCTCCAGGTCTTTAGTTCGCTGCTGATTTTCAGCTCTTTCTGCTAACAAGCTGCTAAACTCCACTGAGATGTTTTCATGAGACTTTAACACATCCTGAGAACAAAACATCAGCAGCAGTGATGATGAAGCGGCATTACTGTTACCACACTGAAGTGTTTTATTCCTCTTACACCACAGCAGTCTTTATCCATTTATAGTTACATTTAATGCTGAGGAGCATCCATGAAACGAGTGAGTTCCTGTTGTCACTTACGTTATAGCAGCTATAAACAGTCGTTCCCTCACCAGTCTCTCTTTATTCTCTCTCTTCACGTTAGGAAGTTTGTTATGTTACTGAGAAACCGTAAAGAAGCGTAAACTCCTCTGTCCTGAAGACGTCGGAAAACTTAAAGTAGCAGCTTCACCTCTGACTGTTACAAAGCGCTGACACTGGAGACTCCTTCCATACACGTTACATAAACGTCTTACAAAATATCAATAATTACACACATTTTTAATTCATTTATGTGGAGCGTCTGCTGAGCACGTCCCTGTGAATGAGCCGTTACTATAGAAACGATAACGTATTAGAACGAGCGCATTAATATAAACCTGCAGCTGCACTACTGCCAGAGTCGCTGTTATAGAGAACTAATCAACACCTTCTGACCAATCACCTTTTGTTTCTCCTCCATTCTTTCGATCGTCTCCATGCTGCATCTCAGTCGCTCTCTCAGGTCTTTGATCTCGTTCCTCATCTCCGCTCTCTCCGTTTCGAAGTCTTTCCTCTCCATCTCGGTTCTCTCTCTGTGTTTCTCCAGTTCCATGATGGACGCTCCGAGCTTCTTCTGCAACAGCGACAGTTCTTTCTGACAGGCTTCCAGGTGGCTCTGTTCGGGGGGAAAAGTGGGGGAAAATGGCAAGATATTAATTTTGTTTACGCTGCAGCCTGAAAAAACAAGTTCATCAGCATGGAGGCCATGTTTTCACTACACACTGGATTAACACTCCATCAGGAAACACCTGAAATATCTGATTGACTTTAGTTGGAATGGAAATCTATAGCTTTCTGGGTTTAAACACAGTGACATTATCTGCATCTGTATCTGTTTAGTGCTCTAAATATCCGTATCTGTATTCAACTTTGAACCTGAAGTGGGCGTGGCCTAAACAGGAAAGGTTTTCTTTTATTTTATTTTTAAATAAAGATGTGCATGAGTGTGTTTTCTGTAATCCCACTCCAGCAGTTATTTGTGTTTGTAGCTGCCCACAGTATTTTCTAATGAATTTAGTAGGCTCTATTTCTCAAAAAATAAACGAAATAACAGCTGAATTTAAACCACTGCAACTCTGACCAGGCAGGTACTCAGGATGAACGAATGAACGCTTTAAATGTGTGTCTGTTTTTTTATCCTTAGAACACAATGCATACGTATTCCGTTACATTCGTAATAGTTATGTATCATTAGCATAGCTCTGTAAATGAATCTCATATACATCACATTTATACTGTTTAATCATTTCCCAAAAACAACCAGAAACTACGTACTCATCTGATGTGACGTAAACCATTCGAATACTGTCCCTGAGAACTTTAGCTTAAATTTTGCTTTAGCTAACATTTAGCGAATTCTGTACATCAATTACAGATCATGCGTTATTAGTAATAATCCTGTACAGAAACACTGTGTGGATCATGACGCTGAAATCTCACCGCTTCTCTTTGCTTCTGGGAAGAAAACGGTGATTTATGTGAATTATAAAAAGTAGAACAGTCTGAATGTAATCTTAAATATGACTGTGTTATGGCGTTGATTTAGCTCGCTTGCCAGACTGAGAATCTGTACATTAAGAGTAACAGTATGTCATGCAGGGATTTTATAACAGCCACTGAATACGATTAAAAAAAGTGAAAGATTGTGATGTTTGAGTCTTTTTTATCATAAGCGTAAATCTGACAAATAATTTTAACATCTTGCAAATTTGTTGTATGTTTTCTCTCTGTTTGTGTTTCTGACCTGCAGTATCTGAGCTCTCGGCACAACAAGCAGCAAGTCGTCTCCTGCGTTTTCTTCCTCTCCGTTTCTCTCCTCCTCCAAAGTCACCAGTTCATCCAGAGGTTTCGGAGCGTTGAAGGTGAACTGAGGACTTTCTGCACAAATCTCACCCAGCTCATCTACGTACACAAACTGGTACGCCGTGGGGCCGGGGCTCGGCAGGTAACACGCTGGAAGCCAAAGAAGGCGTGGCTAATTATTAAATATCTGTTTGTAAAATTCATGTTTACAATTTCAGAGTTGGGTTTTAAACATGCGAGGGATTAACTGAACTTCATGATCACATAGAGAACAGCGAAAGCATCAATAATATTTACAGGAAGCTAATAATGCTGTTATTAGCTTAACTAGCAGTCCTGGTTATTAACACCCACATGAGATGCAGAAGCAGCTAGCAAGACAAAAACTACAAAAATGTTGCTAATATTTTCTAACAGTTTCATAAAGTTCATTGGCTCCACTTTCTTTTGTCACTGGATTTTTTTTTAAGATTTAAAAATGGTAATGGCCAGAATGTGTAATGTGCAGGAGTAGCTAGGTAAAAATTAAAATAAAAAAAATAAAATTTGAAAGCTAGCAACAAAACATTTCACATTTCCACCACACTACATGCTAACATTAGCACTAACATTAGCACTAACTTGAGCACTAACTTGGTCCTGAGCCAGAAATGCAAAAATATCATTTACTGAGTAATGCTTTCATAAGGCCAATGAGTCCTACTTACTTTCAATTTATGTGTTCATTCATTCATTCAGTTAGTTAGTTAGTTAATTAGTTAGTTAGTTAGTCAGTGGTGGTTGAACAACTGTAGTTCTTTATGTAAAAACATCTAATGACCACATGGAGAAGTTCTGATATTCTTTTAACAAATTAAAAAATGTAACTAACATTTACTGAAAAACACACTGCAGTGATAATTGATCGCACTCGCTTTCATCTTTCATTCATTCCTTTTTTAAATTTAGCTGGAATTAATTCTTTGGATGAAAATAAAAATTTTAAAAAATAAAGAAAATTTAGTAAAAATTAGTAAAAAAAAAAAATACACTATAAAATGAATTCCATCTCCTTTAAAATGTTTTAATGTGTAATATGTTTAAGATGAACTGATTTGTTGACGGTGAGAGCGATGAGTAGCAGCATGCTTCCTGACGTACGGTGGAAGAGGATGCTGCAGTTTACGTCTTTGCCCGGTGAGTAATCTTCAGGAGCAAGAGCCCAAACGTACGTGTGATAATCTCTCACAGACGTCCAGCCGGCCTGAGACCAGAGACAACAATGACACACGGGTCTGAGAGTCCGAATACGCTGCCAGGACTTTTAACAGTTACGATAAAAATAAATGATTTTAGACCACTCAGGATCATGACCTGGTCACTGAGAACGTTTAGAGGCTGAGAAGATTTTAATTTTACCTTGATGAGACCGATCCAGTCACGGCAGCTCCAGCTGTGCTCACGGCTCAGTGTATAGCGACATTCCACTCTGGTTTGAGGGAAATACGTCTGAGCCACGTTCCTGAACTTCACCTTCCAACGTTCTTCCTTCTCCATGGCAGATTCAGAGAGTCAGAGAGAAGATGGAGCTTCTGTCCTGGAATAAATGAAACAGCTGATGAAGCGTGATAGTCAGCTAACGCATTCCAACCTGAGAATCTGTAGCACTAACAAGTTTCTCCACTCATCTCCAGAGCTTCATCAGTTCTCCTGAAGGATGGAAAGAGTTCTGTATAAAAGGAATAAAACACTTATTTTCCTTTAACAGCACTATTTTCCTTTCTCCATCATCTTCTCATCACCTTCCTAAGACACCAAGCTGGTACTGAAAAACTAGCACTAACCAAAGACGACTAACACTCACTTCCCATAACTTCACATCTTCTGGGAAAAGCTGCACCATTTGTAGAAATATTATTTACAGCATCCAGTAAGATCACACTACTAACCTGGAAAGCTAGAACTCTGTAAACCGCACGTTAAGCAGAACAGAACCTCCGTCATTAGAACCATCAGAGACACTCCAAGTCTACAACTACACCTTCACCTCCTTCCTTTGGTCTTGTTAAATTGTGTTGTTCTGCTTTGTTGTGAGTCTTTTTTGTCTTACAAACTTCACAGACTTGGGTGAACAGCCTTATTATTATAAGCATTTAACCACAAAAAGCACATGAAAGCACTGAAGATGTTTGTGTGGAGGAAATAACTGATCAGACCAGCAGGGGGCAGCAGTCTGTGTTCATTATAATAATAATCAGAAGGCCAGAAGCGCAACACTTCCGCTGCTCTCACCGCTACCACACGGCGTGTTTAACCAGGAAACACTAACATGGTGTAGTGTTTTGATGTTTAGTATTTAGTAATATTCAGCTTGGGGCTTAGCTGCAGTTTTCACTCCACTCTGAAGGGCCGAAGTTTCATACTGAACTCCTAAAGCACTCACAGGATTTTATACTTTTATTCGCTTTTTGTTCTAAAGAGGGTTTTTTGTTTTCAATGTGTCATCTCTATTTTAACACAAACATAGACACACAACATGACAGACACACAACACGGCATAGACACACAACATGACAGACACACAACATGACATACACACAACATGGCAGACACACAACATGGCAGACACACAACACAGCATAGATACACAACACGGCACAGACACACAACATCACAGATATACAATATGGCACAGACACACAGCATGACATAGATACACAACATGGCATAGACACACAACATGACAGACTCACAACATGGCATAGACACACAACATGACAGACACACAACATGGTATCTGAGCTAGCATAAGGATGTCATTAGCTGTTATTAGGCCTCCTATAAGATTGATCACATGTTCATTACATTTTCATAATAAATCAAAAATAAATCAATATTTTTATCAAAGGTTTTGCAGATGGATGGAACCAAAGAAAAACACACAGGGGTTTAAGGTATTACTTTCCAACATTCCCTGGATATTACCTGATCATTTGATTCTTCAGAACACACACACACACACACACACACACACACACACACACACACACAGTCACATGGAGAAGACGGTGTTTACTCTCCACTATATTTAGCTGTTTTCCAAACAGCTATTAGATTTCGGAGTGTTGTGAAATGACTTGACATGATGTGCTCAGAGAAGCTGCTTCTAGGAATGTTTATTGACAGCGAGAGTGCGGAGTGTGTGTGTGTGCAGAGTGTGTGTGAGTGCAGAGTGTGTGTGAGTGCAGAGTGTGTGTGAGTGCACAGACATGACTTCACTCAAACACTGCAAATACACAAGCACGGGACACATTAACACAAAACATGTCTATCTTTTACATTTTCATTTATAATGCCTCGTCTAAAATAATTTAAATAAATGAACAATGTGCCACTTAATAAATGTCTATAAATTTGTTTGTTTTTTAAATTAAATTTGTAATTTATAATTTATAATATTTTTTTATTTTTTAAGCAAAGTATCAGTAGTATCAATGTCATAGAATGAAAAATACAGTAAATATAATACCAACCACCTGTACACAATTCTTACATTTTATTTATTTTTTCTTTATAAATTATTTTTAGGCAATGGAGCAGCGTTCCAGACAATTATATATATATATATATATGGCCAAATTACAGCTGAAAAAAGAAACTGAATAAAAAGATGTCCAAATAAATAAATAAATAAATAAATAAATAAAAATAATTTGCAAGCACATTTCATACATTTTTAATTTTAAGTAAAAGATACAGTAAGAACATTTCACTCACCTTGCTGACGTTGAATCAGTTGAAATTCAGACTACTTGGAGGTTTTTTGTTTGTTTGTTTGTTTGTTTGTTTGATTGTTTATCTGTTTTGCAGTCAGCAGTCAGGACTCAGGACTCAGCACTCAGGACTCAGGAGTGAGTTTGTTATCCCGGGACTGAAGCTGATGCTGAAATGCCGGCAGAAACTCGGGCTTCACGTTCACCTTCAACAACAATAACAAAACGCACGTGCGCGCTTTGACCGCTTCCTGACTGGTGCATCATGGGAAATGGAGTTCTCACAGGGAGGACCACGTGACAGCTTCAACACGTCCCCCTGTTTTCACACTGATGACTTTATTTACCGCTTTCTTTCTTTCTATACTGTTATTTCTGCTAACTGGGAAAAAAGAGAAGTTGCTTATACATGTACAGTTATATGTAACCTATATATATTTATTTAAATTTAAACTTGTACTTTTATTGCTAGTGTTGTGTATTTTAGGACTTTTCCATACTACTATGAGTTACAGACTAAATTTCACTGCACAGCGATGATTTTAAATCGATTTTATTCTTTTATTCTCAGAAGCGACTGAAAACTATAAACAATATCAATAAACAAGGCAGTTTAGGGGTGGAGTGACACTGCATGTCCTCATGTCTGGATGTCACAATGATAAGGAGAAATGTTCGTGTTTTTGTTTGTTTGTTTGTTAGTTGACTTGTTTGTTTGTTTGTTTTGTGGTCATTTTGCTCAGTGCACTGGTCAGACGTCCCTCAGAGATCACCACTAGATGGCAGTGTAATTTAAAACAATTTCATCAGTACATCTGTTTTTATAATCAGCCTGTTCTTCAGAATCCTGGTGCATTTACTTCAAATATGAACATATAAGAAACTTTATTACCTTTATTAAGTTTAATATTAAGATATTAAAGTGTGACAGAGGCATGGTGTTAGGAAGTAAATTAAATAAATATAAATA
>CM074964.1:18628784-18658896 GCA_037577455.1 Pangasius macronema | reverse complement strand
AGCCTAAAGGCCATGGTTATGATGTGAAGCCTAAAAACTCTCCATTCCTAAATGTGTGTAAATATTAAATCTGCCACCGAGGCAGTGTGTTTATACTGTGACTGAATACTCCAGGCTGCAGGTACTGAAACACAGCAGAGGCGTTCACGTGGATAGCCTCGTGAAATAAGCAGAACGCGCTACACGCCTCCCTGCAGATCAACATCAGATTGTTTTAAACTTTATTGAAACTGTTATTGAAACTTTATTTAAACTATTATTGAAACTTTATTTAAACTGTTATTGAAACTTTATTTAAACTGTTCTGCTGCTGCTGTTGTTGAGAAATTTTGGATCATGTCTCTTATTTCGTGGAAGGAAGCAGAAATATTTGGCGAGAGACACAAGCAGAAATGTCGCTCTAAACCCAGCAATGCAGATTTTAAGAAACATCATTACTCTTCACAAAACAGTACACACACACACACACACACACACACACACACACACCTACATCATTAACCCTTACAAAGGTCTTACAAAAGGTACGCTTTTACTTCCTGTTGGAGGGATCCACATGTACTCTGTCAGAAATAAAGGTACCGTGTGTTACCCTGTCGCTGACTGTGTGTCCTGTACCTTTACTAGCACTGTTTCTTCCACACTAGTGTGCAGCTTAAAAGGTATAAAAAAGGTATAATTTTTTATTTTTATATTTTCCTCTTGACATACCAACCCAGGGACCTGGAAAGGTTCAGTTTGGTACCTTTATTTCTTAGAAAGCAGATCCACTAGATGGAAAATAAAATGTCTTGTTGTGAGTTTGGAGCTTCTGGGCTTCACCTGCTGTAAAGGATCCTCATCACTGCAGGTGCAGGTACTTTGCAAAGTCCAGGTAATGTTTACTGTCACTGGGGCAAAGGAGGTGAGGGAGAAGGTATAACAGGCTCCACTCTCAGGAAAACGGTACCTAAAACTGTACCTGTAATTGTCACTGGGGTGGAACCCTTATGTACCTGTATTATAAATGTGGATATAGTAACTTAAAAAATTGCACTGTAATTACATTTCAAGGAAAAGTTTAAAGTTAAACTACACACACCTTTCTAGTTAAAAGAGAGGAATGTTTGATGGTACCAGCCCATCAACAAGGAATGGTACAGTTTAGTACCTTTGTTTCTGAGAGCGCAGAGCNCCAGGCCTGGCCCAGCTGCTTCACTCGAAACCGAAGGTGCAGGTAATGTTTACTAACGCTGGGCTGGAGAGGACGGGGCTGCTGGGTGGGGCCTTTATCTTTTGTACCTTTAATGTGCTTTTAAAAAGATTTAATGTACATAAATGAACGGTAATTACATTTGTAATTAAAGCTTTAAAGATATATTTAAAAGACCCACACTAAAGGTACAAAGTGCTTGTGCTTGATGGTACGAGCCCAGCAACACGGATAGGTACACTTCAGCACCCCACTGTTCCTGAGAGTACTTTAATCTGGACCAGAGCACACCGGTGACTTTAGAGATGATCAGCTACGGGGTGATGGTGAATATTTTCTCCATTTTGCTAACACCAGTTGCTCCCTGAGAGCTGGAAAGAGCAGCAGGAATTTAAAAAATGAGCTTTAGCTCCTGTGCAAAGCATCAGTAGAGCTGAGAACAGCTCCGGTGAGGACAGTGTGTGTGCAGTGCTGTACAACACTGCTGTAAAACCTGTCACACTCCTCCCTCAGTCACGAGCCAGAGGAAGAGGAAGAGGAGATGGAAGAGCAGAACACTGCACTTCCTGGTGAGGGGCGAGAGGGGAAGCAGCAGGCTGGGGCAGGAACAGGACTGCTTTAAGAGCCTGCTTTGTTCCTTATGCTCAAGTAACTGTGTTGTTGTGAAGTGTTATTGTACCTGCTGTAAACAAACACACTTTACATGCTGAACCACGGACCTACAGTCTGTATGTAATGTTACATGATGCTCACTGTTGTTGGTTTTTTTTGCCCATGTAAAGTTTTTTTTAATATCATTTTTATTTACACTAATAATTATACACTTACTTCACAATACACTTCCATGTCATTTTACTTACACTGCTAGTTGGTATTGTTTTCACGCTTTGTACAGCTTTTAAAGAACATTTCTTCTTGTGTTTTATTACCAGTATCTCTATTTTTAAATAAAATTTATTTATTATCTTTAGCGGTTTGTATTGTTTTTAAGCAACTGGCACAAGAATTTCCTTCAGCATCAGTAAAATTGATCTTATTAGCAAAGTAAAGCAGCAAAAATTAAATATTATTCAGATAAACAAAGAAACAAAGAAAGACTTGACAGCTGAGCTTCACAAACAAAATGCTTGAGAAAAATAGATGCATTATTTAAAATATTACACAAAATTACAAACTTCTCATTCGGCCACTTGCTGTCTGAGTGTCTGAAAAAAATAATCCTCATTTTCTCCTCAGTTAATTATCCCAAAAACCCCATCAGGACTAAAGGACTGTTTGTTATTACACGTGTTTATTTATTTAATCATCAGATTATTACATATTCTGCGATTTTACTATAAGAGTAAATATTATAAAAGTAAATAAGAGTAAAAATAGAAAAGTTGTATCACTAAAAACAAGAAATAATAAAGCAGATGTGTTTATTCCCACATGCTGGGTTGCCTGATGTGTCAGATACGTGCACGTGCTCTTTGGATTAATCTCTTTATGAAGCTCGATGCGCTCTGTGAGCTTCTGTTTATCGCAATTAAAACTGTAAAAAAGTTTAAAACCTTCACAAACCCGACGCTCACTTCTAATCGCCTTCTCTCCTCAGAAACAAACACAAGCCTCAGTTTCACAAGCTTCTGCTGAAAGCTACTCCACATTCCAGTCATTTTATATATTTTTATCCATTTCAGGTAACTTAGTAAGCTGGAGTAACATCACCGAACAAAACCCAAAGGAAATGTTTAATACTTTATTTTAAGATGATTTAAGATGATGTGTGTAAACTATTAAAATTATTGCTTTAGTTTAATACTTTACAGACAGAAACTAACCTGGAGTCACTACTCATTTTTACTTTTTCTATTTTTTTAAGATCAAAACTGAAATCCTGTCAGATGTCGTGAAACTAAAATTACAATGTAGAAAATAAATAAATAAATAAATCGATGTTATGATATAGAGATTATTTTCCTTTTTGTGCAGTAAATGTAAATGTTATTTACAGAAGCTGAGTAAAATTTTTAAATTATGTTTTAGTTAACAAATCAGGTTTATTTTATTTTTCTAAGCCGTACTCAGGTAAAGGAGAGCAGCTCACACTGTTATTGATATTGAATTATTTTCACTAAATAAATACAAATATCTCGAGTTGCTTGAAATATCTGAAAGTAATAAATCCTGTGCATGTGTGTAGATTAGATCTAAACGAACTGATCCTTTTGCATGTGTAAAAAAAATCAAATAGCAATGTAAACACTAATCATAAAATCTGCAAGTTATTTCTTTCAGATTAATAGATTTTTATATATTTTTTTGTCTGTAATATAAAGCGGCGTTTTGCTCCTGTGTGAGAATTTAATCCACGAGTTTATAAACAGCCTAGCATGAGAAAGGGCTTTATAACATTATAACAAAGGCGTAAATATCACCACCTGTCTATCCATCTATCTAACAATCTGTCCGTCTATCTGTCTGAAAAAAATTATTATTGTCTGACAAAATATTACAAAGAGGCGATTTATGGCAGTGAAAATGTTGTGGTCAATAAACACTAATCTTAAGGTTCGTGACTTTTTATTACTTTTCACAATTAAAATGCGACTTTTTATCCTTTCGATGGTTTTCTACTTAAATGTAATGTTTGAATGTCTAGCCCGCGTGCAGGGACTAATTGGGGGACCTGGAAAACGCCCGTCTGGGTAATGAGCGGCTTAACTTGAACTTGGACGTGTGCGGAAGTCTGAGTCTGCTCTTCTTATTAACAGCGCTGAAAGGCCACACAAGGCAAATCTCCCAGTCATTTATTCATCAGAGTGACGGGGACTAACACACAGCATTCGTTCTGATAAGTTGTACAAAAGAGTTGTGAAGTATTTTGTGCCTAAAATTCACAAATTTATTTTAAAATGTACCTTTTAAGGCGGAATACAAATTAATTAGGAAAACTGGTTCATCTAAAAACCGCATGGCATCATATTTCATTTCTTATTGATTATGGCAATTTAAAGCCCTTTGAAACCGTTGTTGCTGCTGCTGTTGTTGTTGTTGTTGTTGTTGTTGTTACCCAACATTTGTGTTAGATGTTGGTGGTTTATGTTACAGGCTACAAGCGAAAGGAAAGCAACCTTTTTTCAGATATTGAACTAAGCTATGTAACTGTAACTGTATTAAACATTAAACTGTATACCAAAACAGGTTAACTGTGCTACGCACACACTGATAAAAAATAAAAATAAAGAGAGAGAGAGAGAGAGAGAGAGAGAGAGAGAGAGAGAGAGAGAGAGAGAGAGAGAACATTGTTACCTCCGGAAATACAAAAGAAAAATCTGTTAATTAAATATTTAAGTCCAGAGATTTCAATTTTTCTTTTTTCCCCGGTTCTTTTTAACAATATAAATCTCATCAACAACAAGAACAATCTCAATTTACATTCTTCTATTGCATTTGATAATCTCTTGTACAAAATAAATAAATAAATAAAATCCAAATAACTGGAAAGGATCTCATAAGGAATCGCTTGCGCTTGATTTTGCGATGCGCCATTTTCCTGCTTTTTAACTGATAATATGAAGTTTGTATTATGCAGTTTGTTAGCTGTGTGTGTGTGTGTGTGTGTGTGTGTGTGTGTGTGTGTGTGTGTGTGTGTGTGTGTGTGTGTGTGTGTGTGTAAATGAATAATTGTGAAAAAGTAGCTGTATTTTTCACCACTTATTAAACTCTTAATAATTAGACTTTAGTGTAAATACAGTGGGCTAATGTCATTCAGCATGCTCTCAGTCTCAGATGAAGCACAAGCTGATCATCAGAAAGTCGTTTAGAACGGAAACCCACTCAGAATGTACACGTAGACACGCACATACACGTGACTATAAGCCTTCAGTTACTAATAAATGTTACTGGAGAGCTTAATGCTTAGTTTTAGCTTCACTCTCAAACACAGTTTGCTGTTTATGGAGAATCAGATTTAAAATGAACGCTGCTATGGATGCCTTCAGAGGAGTAAAGAGGTTTCTCAAGGCTCCAGTCGTGGCTCTCTGGCTCTCTGGCTCTCTGGCAGTGTTTGATGGTGAACTTGTAATCTTCCAGTGACTAAAGCTCAGAACCTCAACCACTGTCCCAAATATGAAAATGTCATGCACACACATCCACGTGTAGCGTCCAGTGAAACGCTTTTCGTCACGTATTCCAGCTCGGGAGGAAATTTGGGTCAGATTGCAGCCTCTGGAGCAGCTGAAGGTTAAGAGCTTGTTTAAAGGATCAGCAGCTTGGCAGTGCTGGAAGAACCGCTGAGACACTTCTGTCCACAAAGCTCACGTTTTAGCATCACTTATTAATACTGCACACTTTTTCTCTGAACGTTGTAGAAGACCAGGTCAGGGCTCCTGGCTCAGGCCAGCACTTTTCTCTGAAACAAGGCCGAGTCCTGTGTGTCCACCATCTCCTCTTTCTTTAGATTCGTTAAAGTTGTTTTCATTCTGATTCCTTCTTTCCTCAGATATCTCGCTGGCTAACGCAGTAATAATAGTCGCTCTTGTAGAAATGCTAAACTGCTGTAAAATGCTGAAGTGGAGTGGAGTGGGAAGTGAATAAGTCTCTCTTCTACATACAGACTGATGTTTAAACTTATTATTTTATACTGGCTGTCGAACTGTAAAAACTGTTTTTATGGTTAATACTTTTAAAGCATCCTGTGAAAGTGGAAATTGTTATTAAAACAGAAGTTAAATCCTGTCTGGGAAACACGCGGGAATATTTAACGCTTGTAGAGCAAAAACTTTCACTTAGTTTACATTTTATTATAAATATGGAGTTTATGCTACACATCTGATCATTGTTCATCACGACTGGAAATGTCTCACACACGCTTTCCTCAGCGCCACTTGCTCACTGCTACATCTATGATCTACATTTTATAAAAGCAGATGTATTAAGTGTAAGCATATTAAGCTCACGTGTATCTTACGTGATAAGGCTTCGAGTGCGTAAAAGTGCATTTATCCCTGCGCTTTAGCGGACTTTCGGCTAATTCAGCACAACATCTTCATCAGTTCGCATGTTTTTTTTACTGTTTATTTTTTACTCAAAATATAATTAAAGGCTTTCAGAGGAACACGATGACGCCGAAAGATCCAGCATTAGGCTTTAATTCGGAGGATATAAAAAAGGAAATTCTTTAAGAAAATAGAAATAATATAGACATCTGGTGACAATATCCAAATGCCGCACTACATCCAGCTTTACACTCAGCATAAAGACATGTGGCTGAAACGAGTTTGTAGCTTTGCTTTGCTGTGAAGCTGGAAGGCGCTTAATCAAACAAGCTCAGGGGTTTAGAAATCCTGTCTAGGTTTACTGAATCTTTTTTTTTTCACGGAAGTTTCACTGAAAGCTGGTTTAATTGCACTGCGTTTGAGTGTGAAGTTCGTTCATGTCCGTCTAGACTGATTACGACTCTGTTTTGTCTGGCTTTCTACCTTGACCTTGGACCTCCGGCCAGCTGGCGTTTGAAGGAATGGTCAATATTTGTGAGCTGTTTGCCTCCCAGCCCAAATTAGCTTCTTCTCCTTTGTAGACGCTCGAGTGTTATTTACTTTAACCATAACTGAAACGGGTTTGTTCTCTCCATCCTACAGAATTATACACAATGCTCCTTACAGGTTCCTGATACCTCTGCAGTCTCTCTCTCTCTCTCTCTCTCTCTCTCTCTCTCTCCCTCTCTCTCTCTAGCTGTAAGTAAATATTTATCCTTTTCTAAGTCTAGAGTATTAGCCAGGCTATAGCATTGGTGGATTATTTTTCATCTTCACACTGAGTATAGAGCCTACCTGTAAAACAGCTCCTCTAACAGATGATCATTTTCTGCATGAACACATGGTGATTTCTGTTCACGAATAAACTGCTGAATTTGTTTATTCGGATTCAAACAAACAGAAATGTCAGGCTTTAGATGTAAAAATTAGTAAAGTTTTTTGCACATATTACCTTTACCTTTTCACGAAATAACATTGCTGATATCGAAGCTGCATTGAGGTCAGATATAATTTTTTGAAAAAGATTTTACGCCTTCGGTGAGTTCTTACTTCCTCCTGTAAATGAGGTGTCCTCCCCTTTAAGGCTATAGTTTAAGGCTTCTCTTTTCTCAGCCAATGAGAAGCTCAGATTTAAAATGATCCTACCAAACGTTATGTACGAGCTCCCACTTAAAGGGATGAGATGTCTTTTTCCTTCTGCTTCTCTTTCTCTTCTTCTTCTTCTTCTTGTTAGTGTCAGCAAAAAAAACTCGAGCCGGTCTTTAATTACGAATCGCACGAATTGAGGCTTAGGCGGACGCGCATGCGCAGAGAGAAAGAAGAAGAAGGGAAGAAAATGAGCTTGGAAGTGAGAGGTGAAGTGTCCCTCTTTCGGAGCACTAGTCGACTGTTTTTTTAAAGCATCGACAGCTCATGACATGACGTTCATGGTTGTGGATACCTGACCTTGATTTGTTTATTTATTTATTTATTTGCAACAAAAAAAAAGAAGAACAAAAACAAAAAATATTCACGAATGAAAATAGACAAGCCATGGAGGGACTGAGCGGGAACTGTCCTGCCTCTCATTGCAGGGAGCTGATCTCTCACCCCGGACTAGGGCGACACTCTGGGACTATTATGCCCCACCAGGGCTCGATTTACCCCGATATCTCCTCTCCGGAGGGCGGAAGGCAATGTCCAGGGCCTCAGACACCCTCCTCCGGGGCATCTTTGGGTTATAATTACCCTTATTCCTACTACGAATGCCGTTTGAGTCATTCTCACGGTGTCAATGTGCAGAAGCCGTGCTCTTATCACCCCGCTGACAAATACCCCGAGCACGGGGAAGAGCTCTCCAGCCGAGCCAAAGAACTGGCTTTCTACCCGGGTTTTCCCGGCTCTTACCAAACCGTCCCGGGATATCTGGACATGGCGGTGATGCCGGGAATCGGTGCTCATCCAGAAGTGCGGCACGAGAGCTTAATCCCGGTGGATGGATATAATCACTGGGCACTGAGCAACGGATGGGATGGACAAGTGTGTTTTTCCAAAGAGCAGACTCAGCAGAGCCACCTCTGGAAGTCACCTTTCCCAGGTTATATGCCATGCTAGCAACAATTTAAAAATAATAATAATAATAATTAATTAATAATAAAAAAAATCAGACCTTCACATATTTACACAAAATTTCTATTTTCTGTTTATTCGTTTAATACTCAAGCTCGTGTGTATATGTAATATATATTTATATGTTTATAGTTAATGCAAAAAATACTTTCAGACAGAAAGACGAATAAAAATGTGTAAATATAATTAGTAAACACTTGTTTATTAAACACTGCTGAAGTTAATTCCGTCCTGTAAGTGTTATAACAGTTCTGCAAAAAGTTAATTTACAATTCTGATACATGGTTTTCGGACATGAGGTCCAAGAATGTCGACGATTCACACTCAACGCGTCAAAAAGTGTGTGTGTGTGTGTGTGTGTGTGTGTGTGTGTGTGTGTGTGTGTGTGTGTGTGTGTGTTCAAGTAATTTATGCAGCAGTGTTATTATGAGCTAATATTCACCGTTCTGAGATTTATTTATTTATTTATTTATTTATTTACTTATTTATTTATTCGTTTTGTGTGTTTTTGGAAGCATCACATAAATTATTGTTTGAATATTATTAACACTTTTATCTGTAAAAGCTGTTTGATAAAATGTATTATGATTATGATTATTATTAATGTTTATATTATTAATATTATTTTTGTGGTATTTTTTGTGCTAAGATTTCAGAGACAGGCATAGAGAGAGCAGTAGCCATGGGCCTGTAGCCCTGTGTGTAGAGGCCTGTGTGTGCGTGTGTGTGCGTGTGTGTGTGTGTGTGTGTGCGTGCGTGTGTGTGTGTGCGTGTGTGTGTGTGTAAGCAGATTAAACTCTGTAGTACACACTGTTAAAAACCGCTCCAGAGGTTATTTTCCCGCTGTCTGTGATTCGCTTTAATCCTGCTTAGAGCCCACAGTATATTTATTCAAAGGATGTTCTGAAGTTATCACACACACACACACACACACACACAGAGAGAGAGAGAGAGAGAGAGAGAGAGAGAGAGAGAGAGCTGATGGTCGGTCCCCTCTCTTCCTTTAAAGCAAAAAGGCTGGATGTTCTCCAGGTGCCGGATTCCCTGCGGTCAGTGGACGCGCTTAATGGGCTACAGTTTGTCTTACTATTGTCTTCTGTAATACTGACTGTTAACATGACACCGTAAAACAGCGCCTGTTATTTATTTCTTTCTTTTATATACACCACACTGAGTGATATCAGAGCTCACTTTCTCCCCCAGCTCCTGTCTGATGATCCAAACTCAGCAGTGTGATCAGAGTTTCCGGCCTAACGGGATTAGTGTTGAATTTGACTAAATATTAAGAAGAAAATTAGAGCCATGTTGCCTTCAGACTGTCCATTTTGCTTATCCTGATGTGCTGTTTTATTTTTCATTTTCTTTTGCAGAAGTTGTGCCACTGCAACCTGAAGTCAGCAGCTACCGACGAGGCCGCAAGAAGCGCGTGCCTTACACCAAGATCCAGCTGAAAGAGCTGGAGAAGGAGTACGCGTCCAACAAATTCATCACCAAAGATAAACGACGACGGATCTCCACCATGACGAACCTCTCAGAGAGACAAGTTACCATCTGGTTTCAGAACCGACGTGTAAAAGAAAAGAAAACCGTCTGCAAGTCGAAGTCAAGCGCCCACATGCACGCGACCTGAGGAGTATATGTACAGTAATCTGTAAAAATAAAACAGAAAATAAAAATAAGATTTTAAAAATGCAGATTAATAACCCCTTATTGACATATCTATTGATGTATTGATGACATTTTGGTAAATTGTGATTATCCCAGCCACTCAGAAATCAGCCCAGTGTGAGTTCAGACCAACAAAATCCCCAGAATCAATTATTCAAATATGCGAATATGCGAGTAGCTTCAATCTACAGGAGCCAATTCCCTGTTAAACAAACAAACAAACAAACAAACAACTCCTCGTTCTCATTTGTCTGCTAAGATCTGGCCTCACACATTTCCCGATCTCCTCCAAGCAAAAGTCAGATGTAAAGTTTCAGTGGCTTTATTTGTATAAAGGAAATCAAGCTGCGGTTTTCTTCTCACTTTGTTTTTATAAAACTTCTCACTCGTGTGTAAAGTTCCGAGCAGTTCAGATCAGTGGGGTTTAAAGTCAGGGCGCGTTGCTTCAGTTCATTCCTATGAATCCAAGTTTGCGTGAGAAGAGGTTGGAAAAAAATCTACTTATAAATATTCATAAATTTGATGTTTCTTAAAAAAATTTAAAAAAAGCTGAGTGTGTCTTGTGTGGCCCGAAGTGTGCAGGTCTGCAAGGCTGCGTCTGTGATGTTGTACAGTGCCGTGCATAATTATTATTTAATTAAGACTCTCTCGTGCGACAGGAGGTGTAAATTGCTATTATTTTATCGCGTATTTTATGTCATTCTCGTTTTTTTTTCTCATTGAAGGATGTTTCTGTCATGAACATGGAATGTTTTGTTATTGCCTTGTGGATATTAAAGAGTATTGCTTATTAATGCATAATTTCCATTTGGTTGTGTAGCGTGTCTGTCATTGTGTGTGTGTGTGTGTGTGTGTGTGTGTGTGTGTGTGTGTGTGTGTGTGTGTGTGTGAAACCTTCTTTAAATGTAATTTTATAAAGATTATAGTCTAATTCAGACTCATTCCGAATACATGAGCTGAAAACTCTCTGTGTAGAAACGTAATTATTATTCATAAACTTACCAAATAAATAAAAAGCTTTATGTTAATGAGGGTTTTGTTTATATGAAGTTTATTTTCTGTATAATCAGAGACCCTGTTGGTCTATCAGTTCATTTCCTTTAGCAAAAGACACTCAGCATAGTGTCATTCTTTCTGTTTTGTAAGCAACAAAAAACAACAGCAACAACAATAATCATAATAATGAGACTGTACAGACACTTCACACACACACACACACACACACACACACACACACACACACACACACACACACACCAATTAAACATGTGCGCTTACAGAACATGTGAAATTTTACTCTCAGGGAAAAAAAGCGCTCTTCAGCTGTTCTTAAAGGGTTTGATCTTGTTGGATAAATGCGGATTGTTTAGGTCCTAAAGTCTTCTGTGTCCATCCCTTTCTGACAGAGAAGCTCTCTAACACTCTACAGGACATTTACACTCTCCAGAAGAATAATCAAACAACCCTTAAGAGTGATAAATACTGTAAGAGTGCAGATTACAGATTAGAGATTTGAGGATATATCAGTCATGGAGAGGAATCTTTCACCCAGTGGCGCTGATATCACTGAAGTCCATTTCAGTCTGTTTTCACTGGAAAATATTCTCCTTCATTTCATCAAGACAATGATTACACTTTATCCCAGTGCAGTGTTTACAAAGCTTTCTATATCAAAGAAATATGTTGTTTTTGTTTAACAGATGAAATGCAGTGTTACGCTTCTGAGATCTTACACACAGAGCGCTGATCCTCATCTGATATTCACCACTGAGATAATCTAACGTGAGCTGATGTCTGGACTGCGCCAGAGCACACTGAACAACACAATGCCTTTATTTAAATATTCAACACAATCACCTTTTCGCATGTGTATATTACACTAAAGTTGATGGTGTGACGTCATTAACGTGACATTTCCGAATTCCTCATTTGTGCTACTTTGCTATTAGCAGGTTATAAAAAAGAAAAAACAGCCTTAAAGTCAGTCTCGCCATCTATTGTGTATTTCTGCGACTGTTTTGGATACCCTTGACCATGACTATGCAGTCTTTGACCTTGAGACACACACACACACACACACACACACACACACACGCACACACACACACACACACAAGCACAGAAAACAGAGGAAGTATGGGTTTCCTCTCGGTACAAAAGAGCCATTTGTACTGAAAAATATTCCAATCCAGTCCAATAGGAGCACATTAAAAGCTCCATATTCACTCTGACTATTTAATGATATGATTTTATTTTATTTTATTTTATATATTACACTTTATTCGCAGCCCAACGTCTCATTTTCTCAGCTCATAACTCTCTTTTCTTTTTTTTAGCTTCTCTTCGTCCAACTGCGCTAAAACTCTGCTTTATTTCCTCTTCGTCGTTCTTTTATTAAGTGTAAACGCAGCGTGTAAAATCAGTGTTTTTACACGACCTCAGGTCATATAGTGTGGTATTTTGATGGCGGATAACAGGTAAAGACACGCACAGCCTGGAAGCCACACTGACTTGGACAAGTTGGAGCTGTGAAGCCTCTTTTTTTCCTCCATGTCGAGATTTAATGTCCGGCGAGAAAGACAAATAATGGAAGTGCCAACATGGAACCAGGACTTTAACCAAACAGCGAGTTTCCCAGACACGGCGATTTCCACAAGCCTGGAGTTTGGGAGTGTGTGTGAGCAGGACATTTAGATTTTACCCAGAACAGGTAAGTGTGTCTGGGATTCATCGTTGTGCACGACAGATCTCTTTAATTCAGATTTCTGCTGATGTGTGTAGATGATCTGTGCATATTTCTTTACTTTAGTGGAGTGTGAGAGAGCTGAGGCACTGAGCTGCCTGGGAAAAGCGCTCACACTCACACACACACACTCACACACACACTCACACACACACTCACACTCACTGATCCTGCGGATTTTATTTAAAGAGAATTCATTCAAAATTAATTTCATTGTGCAGATAATTCACTGAGGTATGTTTCAGCATAGTGTGTGTGTGTGTGTGTGTGTGTGTGTGTGTGTGTGTGTGTGTGTGTGTGTGTTTTAAAAAGAAATTCATTTCAACAGAATTGAAACAACATTATACTTGTTAAATGATTGATGACATTAGAAGATAAAATGTTTTTTTTTATTTGTGAAAATGACTTTTAACTTTTAACCCTGAATTTAATTCGAACTTTAATCAGCAGACTTTCACCAAGTCCCAGTCTGGCAGCACTTAAACACATAAAACACATAAAGCTCTGTGTCATAATGGCGCTTTGGGATCTGGTTTNTGATGATGCGCAAATGGCGATCGGTTAAAGATGCATTCAATATAATATTTAATTACCTTCAACCTGCAGACATAAAAGATAACATTAAATTAGATTTTATGTTAGATATGAGATCAGCTGTTAGGGATGTGCACTGAATAAAGCAAAAATTAAATAGAAAAAAAAATAGTAAAATAGAATAAAAGGTAGAAACAGAACTGGCAGCTCAGTTAATATTAGTTGTGACTGGAAGGTATTAAGAAAGAAAGAAAGAAAGAAAGAAAGAAAGAAAGAAAGAAAATGGAGGCTTCAGTTTTCAACATTGTTTACATTTTTGTCACGTGCGCATAAGGGCGACTTTGCGTTATTAATAATGGATGGAAGTCGTGTTTCAGCTCTCAGGCTCGAGCACTGCGATGGGCTTCTGTTCCATTTATTTAAGGCTTTCTGATAAAAAAAAAAGGCCACAGGTTTCTTATGCTTATGATTTTAATAAACACTGAACATCGTCTCACCTCAAACTGCATTTTTAATTTTCCTTCTTGTTTTTGTTCAATCGGATCAAATTACAAATCAAATCAAATTAAACCAAATCATATGAGCTTATATAAATGTAAAGACATAAACTACAGGAATGGACAGAAATGGAGTGATAGATGATCGGTAGGTTTGTCTCTGTGATAAAGCTTCACTGGTTGTTCTGGTGTTTTGATGAGTTACTGTTGGACTTTATACAGAATTACACACTCTAAACACTGTCTTAAAGTCAACACGGTGTGTAAATACTCACACTAATACTCACACTAATACACTAATACTCACACTAACACTCACACTAATACACACACTAATACTCACACTAATACACTAATACACACACTAATACACACACTAATACTCACACTAATACTCACACTCACACTAATACACTAATACTCACACTAATACACACACTAATACTCACACTAATACTCACACTCACACTAATACTCACACTAATACACACACTAATACTCACACTAATATTCACACTAACACACACACTAATACTCACACTAATACTCACACTAATACTCACACTAATACTCACACTCACACTAATACTCACACTAATACACACACTAATACTCACACTAATATTCACACTAATACACACACTAATACACACACTAATACACTAATACTCACACATTAATACACTAATACTCACACTAATATTCACACTAATACACACACTAATACTCACACTAATACACACATTAATACACTAATACACTAACACTCACACTAATACACACACTAATACTCACACTAATATACACACATTAATACACTAATACTCACACTAATACACACACTAATACACTAATACTCACACATTAATACACTAATACTCACACTAATACACTAATACACTAACACTCACACTAATACACTAATACTCACACTAATATACACACATTAATACGCTAATACTCACACTAATACTCACACTAATACACTAATACAGGAAATTCTTCTTCTTCTTCTTCTTCTTTACAATTCCGAAGCAGATCTTCAGGACTGGTGTTATGTACATTATTATAATTATTATATCTGACTATAAGGCAACTTCTTTTCTTTTTTTCTACGCTTTTTAAAAAAATAATATTTTTCTCTTTTTTTGGTTTGCAGATTTGCTGTTTCACTCCTTCTTTGTGCACTCCGATAAAAATTATAAGCTTTTACCTTACCTAAAAAATGAACAATAACTAACTCGTACATTCAGGCTTCATGAACACTGCAGTACTGAGGGTTTAATAACAAACATTTGCTAAACGGTGCACTGATTTAAAGCTGATACATGTTTTATTTTTTTAAGATGTTAAGCCATTTTTATTTTACATGTTTGAAGCTGATCAATCATCAATACACACACTCACACACACACACACTCACACACACACACACACACACACACACACACACACACACACACACACACACAGCAAGAATATTCAGCGGTAGCTCTGTTTCGGGGAGTGGAGTCGGTATGGTGGTGCACCACAGCCTCTGGTGGCCGATGTGAGTAACTGCACGCTCTTAGAAGATTTTTGTTTTGAGCAAATTGTCTTCATTAAACAGCAAGTCAAGAAAACACAGAGGGGAGTTAAAAAAAAACAGATGATCAGGTTATCTGAACATTACTGTGTTTAAGCTCAGTTGACAGTAGAAGATGAGATATAATAACTGAAAGTCTGTATCTTTATAAATGTAAGATTTGATGACGCACGAATTCAGAAATGATTTATATCTCAGCTTTAATATCACGCTTCTGTTCTATAAGACACTCAGTGTGCAGAGAGGCTAAAGGTAAAGCTTTTATGTCCATATCATGTACATTTAAACATTTCAACTGTTTCTTAGCGTGACGTAGGCAATGTTTCTCACCATTTCACAGTGTAGCTCACTATAATTCGTAAATAAAAAAGCGCACTGTTGTAATTTATAGAAAATATTCTGAAATCATAGTATATTAAATAGTATAAGTATATGATATATTACTGCATTAGTGATGTGCATGAATAAAGCATAGCGACGTTGTGTAGAGTGAAAATCAGCTTTATTTCAGTTTCATCTTTTCATAAAGCTTCCGTTCTTCCTTCGGTAGAGACTTTATATCAAAATGAAAGATATTTCCTAATATTATTAAATAATAACTTTAAAAAATAAAACGTTTTGATATTAATAGATTTAAAATCACACATTTGCGCAGTTTTAGCAACGTTAAAGCGTTTATTTATTATTTATTATTAAACCTGCTTATGACTGTCATTCACACAGAAAGTCGGGAGTAACAAAGCGCTGGAATGATGTAGGCTTGTGTTGTGTTATGATCAGCCAATTCCTGCTGTGTGTTTAATTATTATAGTTGTATGATGATAGTCGTGTTGGGGTTTGAAAACAGTGTCGCCGTATTAAAACCTGCCGTTTTCTTTTTAATTTTAGTTTATGGGTTTTTTTCGTTCTGAATAATCTTCATCCTGTCAAATTGATACATGACTATGTGTATATTTTTGTTTACCTACAGTATATATGTTTATATATATACACACACAGGGTCTGTTTACTACAGCATGAAAAATTCTTGTCTTTCGTTGAACGGGACTTTAACAGTTAAAGCCTAATTAGCTAAATAATTGTAAAATCTAAAGTGTAAATATCAGATGTTTTGCGCCATTTCCGTTTCTGTTTGATTTGCAGGAAAATTATAATCTTGATAACTTTTCACAGCTGCACAAAACCAGCGTTAAAGCAGGGGAAGGAAACACCCTTTTGTTGACACTTTTGTGGTGTCTGGACTTCAGTGCACTAGACAGTGACCTTGAACTGGACGAGGCGCCGAGAAGGAGAAAAGCTTCTTCACTTTCAAGAAACCAAAAAGAAAAGAAAGGAAAAAAAGCAAAGTAGGAAGGAAAGAAGAGGAATAACGTAAAAGCTGAGGAGTGGAAACATCACATAAGTTTGAGAGAACTTTAACCAGGGAACGCTTCTCGCCAGATGAGGGATGAATTCTTTGAGGAATATTTTCGGAAGAACATCATGATTTCCCGGACACATGGAAGAGTCGAGAAGATGGGAGGAAGTTCTCTACACCAGACATCTGCACCAGTAAGTTGCTTGCTAACTCATATTTAATCTCTTTACTATCTCAGCATGCAGTACTCGCCTTTTTATTTCACTTTCTTTCTGTTTTTCACAACATGTGTCTCAGTGTGGAGCAAATTCCCCGTAAATGAACCCAATAAAACTCCACGAGAAGGTTCGATTTTTCACAAATAGTATTCATCTTTATTACAGTTTTGTTTTTGTGTTGTGAATTAGCTTAAGTGTTTTAGCGCCAGTTAAGGACCCGTGGGATGGGAGAGAGAGAGAGAGAGAGAGAGAGAGAGAGAGAGAGAGAGAGAGAGAGAGAAGGCTCACTGATCCTGACCGATGTTAATTTATTCTGTTTTTAATTATCCACTGCGTTTGTGCTCACCTGAGACTTATTAGTTGCTTATTCCATCGCCATAGCCAATAACAACGCTTCATATATCCTAATAACATCCCGCGCTATTCTATAAACGAATTTATTAGTGAAATAAAGTTTTTGTAGTGCACGATAAACAAACTATTTATCTTCGTATATATCTGCAGACCTATAAGCAGCTCTAAGAGTAAAAATGTTCATTCACTGTCCAACCTCACAAACGAGCTCGTAACAGGAAATATACAGTATACATGTTGCCCGTTATTTCATCCACGTGCATGACGTTACGTGTTTAGAGTCAAGAGGGAAATGTTCAAAATCCAAACACACGCTGAGAAACTGCTGATGAAACGTTTGCACGCTACTGTCGGGTTTAATATACAGTGTTTTTGTGTATTACACAATCGCATGTTTATTCTATGATTTTAATGTTATGGACAAATTATTTGCAAGAGATCAAATCCGGCCCGAGTGTAAGCTGATGAGGCTAAGAGGAGAGAAAGCGAGGGCTTTTTTTTCTTTTCTTTTTTTTTGGCCTGAAGCTACACTTTTTCTAATCTGCTGATTGCGCGGTTAATGATAATTAATCGTGTTAGATGAGTTACTTTTCATTTTATGAGTAAAAAAAGTGAAAGGAATCATGACATTGCTGTAAAGTTGGTCGCTGCGAGTCTAATATCTTGATTAGAATGAAACACCCCGTCGCCATGATAACGTTTCAGGAATTTCACCATCAGGAATGTGTACATTTCTGCTGTGTGTGTGTGTGTGTGTGTGTGTGTGTGTGTGTGTGTGTGTGTGTGTGTGTGTGTGTGTGTGTAAAGATCCTTTATTGTTGTACACCTTAATTAATTAGATATATTAAATGTATGTCTGGGGGTTTTGTTCACACACTTGTAAACTAAGTGAAGTGTAGGGATTCTTTATACGACCAACTGTTGGTGTTTTATAGCATATCTACTGAAGATTAATGTAAAAAAATAGAAATATAAGCCGCACTCTTAAAATCCACCGCCGCCTTAAGAGCGCTTATTTTACAGAGCTGTCGATGACCCCGTTACTGTAAAGCATCAGATGAGTGTGTGGCTTTAGCCATCTGTCTGTTCCCTAATATTGGCTTGTAAAATGGAGGCCTCTCCACTTTATGTGACATTCAATTTATTTGGAGTTTGATCTAAAACCAAGTCCTTCACTATGAAGTTATTAAAATGGCGGTTATGTCTTCCAAACAAAAGTATAAACGCTGTAACAAACAGCTGTCCAGCAAAGCCTTTTAAATCATACAGCGGAGTCTTTTACCTTTAAACAGAATATAAATATACCTATAGTGACGTATCATGATCTATCTATCTATCTATCTATCTATCTATCTATCTATCTATCTATCTATCTATCTGAAATATAATATGCTCACAGTTTTTTAAATCTGCTTACCACGCGCTTTAAATTAACATGTAAATTCCATTAGTCAACATTTTTCTTTAGTCAAGAAAACGGATTCCGTTGGGTGGCAAAGGAGAGCCCATCGGCGTCACGTGACTGCGTATCTTGGCCAATGGCACGCGCCTCTCGTTTTAACGACGTTAAATGTCAGATATTCGGCTATAAACTAGAATCTCGCGCTCAGGCCCGGCGAAATGGGCGAGCACAACCTCCTCAATAGCGGGTTTGTGGGACCTTTAGTGAACATCCACACCGGAGACGCGTTTTACCTCCACAACTTCCGGTCATCTGCGGCTCTTCCTTCCCTCCCTTACGCGAGACGGGACAATGTTTGGACTCAACCGGAGCCGTGCAACGGATACATGCAGCCGTTTTTTGGCAACCCGGTGTCCCTGAACCCCACGTTTAACCGAGCGTGCGAGATTGCGCGGCAGGAGGAGAGCAAATGCTTTTACAGTGGAAGTGGAGGTGGAGGAGGTAACATCCGGGAGAACTGTGCCAGTGTTAAGCGAGATGACAGGGCGCGAGACGACTCCTCTGTGCCCGTAGTGAGAGAGCACGGACTGGCAGATGCTAGCATGATGGGCTACGGATATGTTGCAGAGCAAGTGAGCCAGAATCCTCCATCCTGTCACTCCATGCAGTCGGAGTCTGGGTCATCGCTCCACGAAACGGAAAAAGTGTCGTGCAGCATCGCTCATTCCTTAGCATCCCATGCATGCAGCACAACCCAAGGTGGAGGTGAGGACGCTTACGTTAAGCTCATGTTATGCTTTCTGTTCTTTAATGTGGTCACTTGTAGCTGCCTCAGCATCACAGAGACAGTAATATGTGCAGTGCAAATAAAACAAATCTCCGTGATTTTTACAAGACTACAAACGCACACATTTATCTCCATGAAAGCCTGCAACAATAGCGTGGCTGTTCCTCTGCACTGCTGTTTCTCTGTTAAATCTCCGTCATGCTGGGACAGAATAAAAGTGCAATGAAAAAAGGGACGAAAACACAAAAACATGGCACTGGCAAAGACACCACTGCCACTAGGGGAGGCATTAGAGGAACACTTCCCCAGTACACTTGGCTTTTATACAGCCCTAAACGATTATTGGACAATAAAACAAGATACAAGAAATAGAGAGGTGAAAAATGGAGCCCGGTAAACATTATGACTTTGTTCATGAAAATATTCCGGAATATTTTCTTTTTTTCCCCGCAGTGGTGCCGAGACCAAAAGTATCACAAAAGTTTTTTTTTCTCTAGTAAAGGTAAATAATATCGCTAGTGACTATGTGCATGATATAATTTTTTTAAGCTAACTTTGTATTGAGACCCAGATATCCACTGCCCCATCAAACCCCCCCTCCCATACACACACACACACACACACACACACACACACACACACACACACACCTCAGAGCAAGTCGTGGTCATATAGCTCTATTTTGTTTCTGTACATATTAGTTTGTCAAAAACTTTTTTGGTTTATTTTTTAATGTTATTTTATATTAAAAGTATCATGTTTAAGAAGCAAACACTATAATTCCACTAAAATATACATTTGAAATAACAGCTAATATTTTAATAGTGTCGAGCGCTACTAAAATGCAAAATGCAATTTATTGTATAAAAGTTGTTATTATCTGTGTGTAGTAAATGTTGTGTAGTTGTCGCGTGTGTAGTGGAGTCAGTGGGTGCAGCAGTCTCCTGTAGTGCAGGATGATTAAACCCTCAGACTGCTTCACATTTTAGAAACTTATTTTATTCCAACATCATTAAATTAAATCATATGATGAACCCGAGTCTCACTAATTAAACAGAACTGTTACTGAACACCATTTGATTTCTCAGCTGGCTTTCTCTCTCCCCCTTACCTGTGCTCAGGTGCTCCGTGGTATCCGGCGCACGCGCGGAACCGGAAGAAGCGCAAGCCCTACTCCAAACTGCAGCTGGCCGAGCTCGAGAGCGAGTTCATGCTCAACGAATTCATAACGAGGCAGCGGAGGAAGGAGCTTTCGGACCGACTCAATTTATCCGACCAACAAGTGAAGATCTGGTTTCAAAACCGACGCATGAAGAAGAAAAGACTGATGCTGAGGGAGCAAGCTCTGTCTTTCTTTTAGGGAAAGAATAGCAGTGCATGAAATATCAGCAAAAACAAAACAAAACAAACAAACAAACAAATAAACAAAAAAAATCCAGTGTTTAAATAACTCTTACAGTGTAGAACAGACATCAGGGGTGTTCGTTTCTGCTCACGTGGGTTTATAGAAACACTGAAAGTGTTCAGAAAGCACTGTGAAAAAGTGTTAATTCAGTTTTGTAGGTGTTAAAGCTGTAGAATTGTTATAACGTTTACACTTCAGGACGCAGATACACAGCGAAATCCCGCGTGCTGGAGAAAAACTACAGCGCTCTTAACTCGCAAAGTCCAAGTGCCAGTGCTGGGTTAACTCCTGTAGTACTGGATTAACTCCTCAAGTGTCGGGTTAACTCCTGTAGTACTGGGTTAACTCCTGTAGTACTGGGTTAACTCCTCAAGTGTCGGGTTAACTCCTCAAGTGTCGGGTTAACTCCTGTAGTACTGGGTTAAGTCCTGTAGTATTGGGTTATCTCCTGTAGTACTGGGTTAACTTCTGTAGTACTGGGTTAACTCCTGTAGTATTGGATTAATTCCTGTAGTACTGGGTTAACTCCTGTAGTATTGGATTAACTCCTCAAGTGTCGAATTAACTCCTGGCCACAAGTGAGCACTGTAAGAGTTAACATCCAAGTTAAAACGCCTACAAAGTTAGACTAGAAGAAGACTGGAATAGATTTAGATTTGATTAACAGACATGTTAAACGCCTCAGTCGCAGACATCTAGAACCCTCCAGATGTCCCCTTTCAGGAACCCTTACAGGTAGAACCCTACAGCTCAGAGATTTCCTACCGGGTTCCAGACAGAACCATTTAAAGGTTGTGTTTTTTTTCTGAGTCAATTCAAACAAACAAATCAAACAAACAAACAAACAAATCAAACAAATCAAACCAAGTAATCTAGACTAATATTGATGTTGGAGTTCATCAGGTTGCTTTCGAAAGTTTCCCTTTTGTTAAATTAATCACCGTCTTCTAAGAAATTCAACACCGAAATCTTTATTACAAAATTCAAAATAAAATAAATGTTAAAATTAGCTCAGATTTGTACAAGTCACATTTAATACACCGACTGTAAAATGCGCCGTGTTACGCCGTGCAGTCCTGAACACTTCGAGTGTTTTAATTCTTTTATACTGCATCATTTTCATCCAGGACTTTTATCTGTTACCTCTTCTCTTCTCTTCTCTTCTCTTCTCTTCTCTTCTCTTCTCTTCTCTTCTCTCTACTGCTTTAACTCTGCAGGGCGCAGGCAAATGCGCGCACAATTCCGTTTTTCATACGCAAATAATACTGATTTTTGCCAATAAGCTTATTAGCACACTTTACTTGAAACTTGAGTCTATGCCATTTAGTTTACAAGCAAATAGCAGTTAGCATTTTAGCATGTTCAAGGTAGAAGATTGAACACCTTGTGGAATGTATAAGCGCCTTATAAAACTAAATATGAGCTCTCTTATGTTTAAAAAATAAATAAATAAATAATAATTAAATAAATAAGTGCATTGGTAACCTGTAGCATGACACAGCGAAAGACCCAATGCTAAAATACATCTTTTTTAAAATCTGAAATAAATTACTCATTCATACAAAGTCGTTATAAATCCGGAACTCTTAATAAATTCAGTTCTTCGGTTCTATGGATTTGTCCTACATGGAAACCTACAAATGAGTGCAATGGGTCTGAAGGAAGCTAAGAACCCTTAACTATCCAAAGAACGCTTAAATGATTCATTGTTTTTTTTTAATAGTGTCTTTATTAATTCGTTAATAGTCATCGTGAAACACTACACTCATTAATATTCCCCCATCAGTGCTGAAGAATCGCTTACAGCGTTAATCAAGACCACTGTGTTCATTTCTGCTCATTTTCTGAAGCACACCTGCAAAACTGCTGCACGGACCTGATAAACCGGGTTGTGTTTCAGATTTCAGGCGATTTAGAGCTGATAATGTGTCTGAAAGGAAGAATAATTAATAATAATTAAAGTGAACAAACACCAGGTGGCACATTTACGATTTAAAAATAATAATAATAATAATACCTGGATTTTTTTTGAAGCATTAGCATTAGCACACCTGAAGTGATTATGTGTAGGAGTGTGGTTATATTCTAAAATCCTAAAACCTTCTGCAACCCAAAGTATAGACAAAGTATAATCCACTAAACTGATCCATATTTATATCTTTCCCTGCTGCCATTCCGACAAGTGGCTTCGAATTTGTGTTTAGTTATTATTCCTATTACTCCTGTTAAAGCTTCTTATTATTATTCTTATTCTTATTCTTATTATTATAGTTACTTTTTTTTATCAAATTATTATTTTATTCGAATATTTATCAACAGGAATTGTTTACTGCGATAATACACACTATTACGCGGCATATATTATTCACACAGGTATTTAAACAAGACGTGTATCTTCTTCAGGAGGTTTAGGTTACAGGCTACATGTAAGCAAATGAATTAATATATGTTTGGTTGAGAAAACATTCCTTTACTGTGCTCATTTACAAAATGGCGCCTTGTGTAGTGCAGTGTATGAGCTTATGAAACGCTCTTCGGATGGTTTTTAAGCTATCGGTTTGTGTATTAAACACATTTCACTCAGCGCAGTTAAATCCCGAGCCTGAAGATTCACTGTGTTTGATTTGGAAGAGCATTGCAACGCGACAGTCATGGCTGAGCAATAAGAGCCAGAGACATGCACGCTCATGAATGTGCTAAATATGTCTATGCATCTGCAGTGAGTCGTTGCTGATCATTGACGAGCTGAGATCTGCTGTGTCTATGCATCTCATTGTTTATTTCCAAAACTTTTCACGATCGATAATTCATAAGAATTCAAGCCAGCTGGAAAAAAAATCTGAAAAGCTATGAGTGATCACACACTTGTGAAAGAAGGGGTGAAAAAAAGTCAAGTAGAAAACGGTTCAAGGTTCAAAGTTCTTTGGTTATCCCTCTGGAGAAACCCATAAACACCGCGTTTCTCTGTTAGAGCTTCACACAGGAGCCTTCTGAGGAACCTACAGAAACCTTATCTATCAAAAATAATAATAATAATAAAAACCTGTGGAAACCTTTTTTCCCCTGACAGAGTAAGCTGTGATGTGTGCCACTTCATCTCCACCGAATCTGGCTGGGTGGAGCACCTATGAATTTGTCGTGAGATCGTGTTGTGTGTGTGATTTTAGTGTTATAAGGTTGAATCTAGCAGCATTAAGAGTAAATGACAGAATGTGAGCGCCTTATAATGCTGAAGTCGCAGTGTGGTGTGGAGGGGAGGAGAAGCGCGTGTACTATAGCGCAGTATCTGCATGCATTAGTAGCTTATTTAAATGCTTCTGCTGCTCTTCGTCCTGTTTTGTCGCAAACCGTTTGTATAGAAAGCTGTGATGAAGTATTCTGTGCTCTGCTTTTGCTTAATGTGACGATCCTGCTGTTCGTATATTTGTTCAGCGACACCTTCTTTGTTAAACAGTATAAATGACAGCCTGTAAGTATAAATGTGCGCTTCCTGTCTATTAAAATCTCTTTCCAGTGTCTTTGTTGTCATTTCGTTGATTTAAATTTTCTTAGTTGATCTATAAAATCCCAACGCTTATTTTTATGGACGTTACCGTTTGTTATTTTCCATGAATTTTATAATCAAAACTAAACTCTGAGAAGGTTTGAAGAACTCCAGTTTGAGGAGCTGCTGTGAGGCAGCGGCAGGAGAAAAGAAAAGATAACATCACGTCCTGTTATTGCTGATTTTATGTAAACTGCTCAATGTTTTTACAAGACTGCAAAGAGGACGCAATAAAATAATACATACGCAGTGAGGATCTGTAACACCCGACTCACGACTTCACACGATGGCGAGTTTTCAGATAACGTGCGGGGTTTTTAAATTATTTTATTTATTTATTTTTCAGAAATGAGCAACAAGATATTATAAGACAATAAGACTATTATTTTCTAAAAAAAATAATAATAATAATAATAATAATAATAATAATAATATTCATCAGTCTACATGAGATTATCTTTAACTATACTGAATCCTAAGATGAGCTCCATGTAATATTAACAGTCATTATTATTAAAGTCAGTATGGACGACTCGATGCAGCACGTGTAAGTCATTAATTTTTCGATGTAGATATATTACTCTGGTGTGTGTGTGTGTGTGTGTGTGTGTGTGTGTGTGTGTGTGTGTGTGTGTGTGTGTGTGTGTGATACATGTTCTGTGTATGATTAACACGATGAGACTTGGTTTTCGCAACCTTATGATGTGTAGATGAGATCTGATTAGATTGGTGTGAGGTTAGATTGTTCATAAGCTTGACATTTTGAAGCGAGGTGTTTCTGTAGTTTGTGATATGGCTTCACCAGACGAGCAGCAATGCTGAGTCCAGGACAACTTTCCTCTGGGATCCATAAAGTATATTTCATCTTTATCTTTATCTTAGCCTCTCTTAGGACTAAAGAAAAACACACACACACACACACACACACACACACACAAACACACACACAACAAGGCAAACGGCTTTGTGTAAATCACAGCGTTTCTCAGCGTGTTGTGATGCCAGACGCACCTCAGTGTCGGTGTGTTCTTAATGTAAACAGGTTTACTCGAGCATTTGAGTAGTGTGTGTGTGTGTGTGTGTGTGTGTGTGTGTGTGTGTGTGTGTGTGTTAATTACACTGACTTGCTGCCAGCATTTTTGTGAAATGCATTATTGAAGGTTTATTATGAATACTCAGTGACCTGCTCCCAGCTTGTGAAAACTTTTCATTTGTCACTTCTTTAAACAGACACCTAATAATTGCACTACACACTTAGACATTTAACTACACAGCCACATCACTATAAAAAGTCAAATCATATTCCAAACGGACGTTTGACTCAACCCGCACATGCAAATCCATTTATTATTAAAAGTGAAACTGAAAATATTTCCCAACCCTGCGGATAAATCTCACACCCGTGTGTGTTTAAATCCATTCATATTTCCTTCATCTGCTCGTGCAGTAGCAGGGTGGAAGTCCTGTCTTACTGAAGGGCTGATGACGTTGTGGAGAGGAGAGCAGGAGCGTTACTGCAGAAGGAAAGCGAGTCGTGTCCGGATGTGTCTTTATGCTTTATATCGATATGTCTGTAGGGTCATGAAGGAGTCTCTGGATTTACTCGCCGCCATTTTCTGCATTAAATAAATCATTATACTCATAATAACACTCATGAATAAGAAACTGCATTATAAAGTAAGCTTTATTTAAAGGAGAGTCGCACTGCAGCAGTCAGGGCTGAGCACTTTCACCCAGAAACACGCGCACTTATGAATTTCTTACACATTTCTACAGACATGATGAACCCAAAAACTGCGAGTCCATTCTCCTGATTTTGTTCAGGATTGTGAGTGACGACTCGAGCCGGTTCGTCTGAAAAGCTAAGCAGATACGTGTACTGCGAAGGCCATGAGGCTTGGCTTCTTGTCCTACGACTTCATTCGTAAAAAAAATCCAACTCCATGGCTCAGATTTGTCGGAATGCCGATGAATGTCTGCTGAGATCACGCTGCTGTCGTGTGGAGGTTTTGTGCGATAGCGCCGTATTTTCGTGCTTCACGTTTTCCGTGCTATCGCTAAAGGCCTCAGCGGAAGAGATTGTAATTTTCTACCTCCAGCTCGGCATTCCTTATTTTGTTAGTTTTGCTCAGGCTGTGGCATTTTGGTCATTTGGTGGTTTGCGTGCGTTTTAAGTACTTTATGGCTGCGGTTTTGACTTTGAGACGGACTTAAGCCACTTTATGGCGGTTTGTCTGTGGTCATTGATCTGTGCCTTTGACGAAGACCTTGAATGTGGAAATGGGAGGGAGGAAGGATGAGAGAAGAGGAAGAAAAGATAGAACCGAGAAAACAAAAGAGATGGCTTAGATTAGTGCAGTCTAATCCTACGCTTTTAATCTACCTGATATACACGACTTATTTATTTATTTATTTATTTATTTATTTATTTATTTATTTATTTTTGTGACGCGTCTGATTCAGCAAATAGCTAATGAATTCAGGCTTTTGTGAGGTTACAGTGTATGTTAGATGAGTGTTTTCCAAACCTGCTTCTACTCTCTGATCAGCATTTTAATTTTACATCTTTTACAAACATTATTTAACTCAGGAGCTAATTAAAGCGGCATTTATGAAGGAATAAATGGTGTGTGTGAGTGTGTGAGTGCATGTGAGTGTGTCAGAGTGTGAGTGTATCGGAAGTGTTATAATGTATCAGAGAAACAGTTTATGAGATTAGGATTGGTGTGCTTGTGTGATCAGAAAATTTATTAAAAACGAAAATTAACGTAAATGAACGCATTTGTCACGCGTGTTTTGTTTTATTATTGTAATGTCAGTCCCAAAAAAGGCGTGAACTGGACGTGCAGATGAAGCTACCTGGAAAACAGCTAAAGGAACGCGCATATGCACAAAAAAAGCATTTTTTAAACACAGAAAAATTCATTTATTTTGCCAATAAATAAAAAAATACTTATTTGTGCCTCTGATAAGAATGGTTTTGAGATTTGTTAGATTTTCTGAGATATTGCATTGTACTAGCGCGCTAATGGGTGTGTGTGTGTGTGTGTGTGTGTGTGTGTCATAATGTTACTAAACTACACTGTTTCTTAGTGTTTCTACAATTCTACTCCTTTGACTAAATTAAAAAGAAATTTTAAACACTATAAAAATAAAACATAAATATTCAGAATGTGCATCACAGAGCAGATGATTAATATTTCGTATCTTTTACTGACGAATGTTCTTCTAGTAGAACGACACATCTGAGCAGTGATATATAATGAGCCACACTGAGTGTCACGTAAATGTGGAGTAAAGAAAAAAGGAGGAGAAACAATAAAAGAGTCATAAAGTGAAAGCCTGAGAATCGTGTACATAAAAAATGAAAATGATCTGCGGACAAACGAACAGAATCATCAGGACTCGGTCAAATGCTGCGTGGAAATGTTTAAATACGTCCGCAGTCAAAAGCTTTCAGTTCCAAACTCACAGCTTATATCACACTACAATCCCTTCTCAAAGAATTCACAGTTTATAATTTATTAATTATTAGCTTAAAGCGCCTCACGTCACGTGCTTACAGAGTTAGTGCAGTTATTTAGAACAGTTATTTACTGTCGGTGGATAGATAGAGGAAATAATAACAACAACAGCAACAACAACAACAACAACAATAATAATAATAATAATAATAATAATAATAATAATAATAATTATTATTATTATTATTATTATTATTATTATTATTATTATTATTTTATTTTTATTTATTTATTATTATTTTTTTTTTATAAAATTCTGAAAAATATTAAACATGAAATAAATATTTTAAAAAATCAGCACACTGGAACTTTTCAGTTTTGAAGCAAATTAATGGTCTTGTTCAATATTCAATCAGTACTCATTAAACAAACTGTTGGAAATCACTCAAAACCTTGTTGTACTGGTGAATGAAAGGTTATTCTTAAGCTTTCCAGCCAAAGGTCATAAGTAAAAACACATTTTTTTTTAATTTATTTATTTTTTAATCAGCCCAGATTGTAGCTTCAAGCGTCAAATGATTAAATTTGGTTAAAGGCCACTCAGAGTTTGTGTGCACTGGGGTTCATTTATTTAACTCTGCTTTGCTGACACATCCATAACATCATCCGCAGTGACTGAGAAGGAGCAAGTTAAAATACAGTAGCATAATAAACATGAATGTTATCCGATTACATTTTCAAAATGCCTGGGAGGAGAAGTAAATAGACTAAACGACGAAAAAAAAAAATGGCATCATTATGGATGTGAAACCTTAATATAGCAATCATGTATGTGTATGCGTAATAGTTTTATGCCTATAAGGCTTAACCTTAATGGTTTCATAATATTAGCGCTATATTAGAGTTACTGAGTAGTCGAATTTATTACCCCTGACATTCAGTAATCACACCCAGATGTCACTGATCTGCTCTTTCGGTCGTTTGTCTTTGTAAAACCTCTCATTTTCGTTGTCGGCCCTTTTGTCGTGATTGCCTGAAGGCTGTCCACAATCGACCACCACTTGAGAAAGCCTTGCTTCCGGCTCTATGACAGAATGCAGAGCTGCTCGTGCGCCACACATCATTAGCCGCAGTAATACTTTAGTTCACTGATGTATGATACAATTCAGTCTCTCAAACTGGCTCTTGGCAAAATTGCCTTTCAAATTCGCAAGGTTTCATTGCTGCAGTGAAATTCGTCTCTGATACACACTCTTGAGATCTGTACATTTCTTTTTCTTTCCTCTCATCTTTTTTTTTTTTTTTTTTAAGTTAAGGCAGCAGTGTAATGCACCGCAAGCTCAATCAATTCATTTCAGTCAAACCTACTCCTAGCAAAGTAGAGCAAACTATGAGAGACTGAAAACAAGTAAAAGCTGGTCTCCCTGGAAGTACGCACCTTTCGGTGAAGCGATTTAAGGATAGCAGAATGTAGCAGTTCATCAATAAAACGGCACGGAAAGTTTACACTGCTCAGAATACCTTCTGTTTTACCGGCGCTCGTTTTAACAGTGCTGCCCTAGGGTACCCTTTTATAGGAATTCAAATTCAATTAAATTCAATAAAAACGTAATTATAACTGAACGGCAGTTGGTGGCAGGCAGGCATGAAATAAGCAGAGAAAAAGATGAAAAATGAAAGAAAATTGAAAGTAAAAAAAAACAGCAATAACTGCAAAGAAACAGTGTTACAGGATATAGCAACACGATTTATACTCTGGCATAAGCTTAATCATATTATGATTAAATAACCCCATAGAAGGAAAGAGGTACAGAGCCAGAGGATTTGGCTAAGAATTGATCAAACCTGGTTGGGCAGGTAACATACAGATAATATCCCTTTAGGCTCTGCTTCAAGTTACAGGCTAAAATCATCCAGAATAAATAAATTTCTGAGAGTCTGGAGAAATTCACTCAAGCCTGATTAGAGTGTTGAACCAAGTGTTAAATCAGTCACGATGATCTAGAGATGGCACCAGATCACCTACCCGGGATTGGGTAAAATCAGATGGATCAGATATCTGAGAACAAATCCTGTAACTTTGGATTTGGATTTTTTTTTTTTTTTTTTATTGGAAATGTTTTATATTCAGCGAGAATCAAAGGGAAGGTGTACGAGACAGTGGTTAGACCGGCCATGCTGTACGGTTTAGAGACAGTGTCACTGAGGAAGAGGCAGGAGTCAGAGCTAGAG
>CM074964.1:18599346-18628684 GCA_037577455.1 Pangasius macronema | reverse complement strand
CAACAATAATAATAATAATAATAATAATAATAATAATAATAATTATTATTATTATTATTATTATTATTATTATTATTTTAAAAGCAATATTTTAACAGAAATTATCCGTTATCTAAAGAGATGTTAATGAAACTGTATAAAAAGATGAAAATTTATGTTTATAATATACTTAATATATTAGAAGTTATAATTTTATGACTAATATTTTTCATCATTCTTTCTTCTCTTTCAAGTGTTGTATCAATCAGCTGTAAGAGAACATAAATTATTAACATAAGATAATATTAAATCTTAAAATCGTCTTTTTTCAGACTTTTATTACTAATTAAACTTAATATTTTGTCTTCTATAGCCGTGAAAGACTCCACTGTCTTTTAAAATATTATTATTATTATTATTATTATTATTATTATTATTATTGAAAGGATCATTAGAGAATTTAGCACACCAACACCAGCGACTTGAACATATTGGCTCTTGTTCTTGAATTCTTTAATTCTATTAAATCTCTAAACTACATTTCAGTGTTTAATAGAAAACTAAAGATAAATTAACCCGATGAGATCTCATTTCAGGCGTCCCGTAGCGCGAGACATCGGTCATAACCTTGCACTTGAACACTCTGTGTCTTTTGTGAACGCGTTTATTTGTGGGAATTTAATTAAAAATATGAATAATTAAGCGCTATAATGTGGATGAACATGAATCAGTCTGAAAACTGATGAATTCATTCATTTGCTCTCAGGGCTTCAGTGTCCTGGTAATAATAGCAGTAGCAGACTTCTAGAAATGGATATGTATCTATATTTAATGCTATGACTTGTATCACTTACACGTAGCTGTGTGCATATGATCAACAAACTGCTGGCAAACCGCCATGATTTAAAACTGCAGCTAATGTTAGCCGCCTGCTTTTATTTACTGACTCTTATTACTGCTGGTTAGTTTGCGTGTCCTGTTTTAGATAAATCACTATATAGACTAGATACACGCCATTTAAACCTTTATAATCATTATATCTGTAATGTGTGATGTGATTACAGTTATGTTGTTGTTGTTGTTGTTGTTGTTGTTGTTGTTGTTGTTCAGCTCAAACCGCGTCACATCTTCGCACTAAGCGTCGCTTTACAGCTTTACAGTTTTTGTTGTTTACACATTTGTTTTATTACTGTCACAATTTTCCTGGTTAAATTCGTCATTGTGGTTCACTGGGGGATTTTTTTTAGTAGTATTAGAATTATTATTTTTTTAATAATGTGTAAGATAAAGTAGCTAATCGCTGATACTGAGGAGTGTGTGTTCAGTCCCGGTGTTGTGGTTCGTCTCTGTGGGCGGGAACGTGCATAAATTGAAGGTCAAGTTAGTAAAGAGCCTTATATGGAATAATGTTTAGAGAAAAGCCTTCAGCTTAAAGAGTTCAAGCTCAACTGTTTCCATAAATCTGTGCTCAGTCTTCTATGTTCAGGTGTAAAGAAAGACTTACAGCACAGTTAAACGGCGAGGGACGCCGCGCTCCTGCATTTCGGAAGGAAGAAATTGTTTTGCGATGAGAAATGAAGATGTGATGTGTTTAAAGTGATCGAGAAGAGCGACTTCAAACGCAGAGATCTGAGAGAAACAGTAGCGCTGAGGAAATTAAACCCCATAAAGAGAGGGACTCAATTAGGCCCTAATGCTGTAGGAAACAAAAAGCAAAACGGATATTCGGTAAGAAAATACAGATACTATTTCCTTTCTCGTAAATCTATTTTATATATCAGATACCACGAGGGGAAAAACACGCGCGCGCTCATAAACACACAGACTTTGCAGCTTGTCTTTTTTCGCCCTTAAATTTGTTACAGGTAAGTTACAGCCTCCTCACAGGCAAAGTTCATTTATGAGTCATAGAGACGTGAACCAAGGCCACTTCTTTCATATTATAGTTATTATTATATATATAAAATAATTATAATTATAATAATAAGCTTTTTAACTAGTGTACAGAACTTTTCTCTCCACATTTATTCTAAAGAGCAACATTTAGTACATTTATTACATCCATGTGGACAAACAAAATAAATTATTGCGCACAAATTGAAGTTTTCACTTTAAAATAAATGTTTAATAGACATTATCAGCCCACTGAAACAATGCATAAAGTATTTTTTTATTTTAGTAGTAATGTCGTCATTAATTAAAGCGAACTGCAGCAGTATTTCTGATCATCAACTTTTTTCAACGTCAAAAACTCAGTTAATTAAAGTAGCGATTTAGTTTATATAAAGTACATGAGGCTCTATTCAGCGGAAAAAGTCAAATAAAACAGTTTAATACGGTTTATGATGGAATATTACAGTTCTGTGAGTGAATATGGAGATATTGTGAGATCCAACTCAACACTATATATCATATATTTGAAGAATCTCTCTCTCTCTCTCTCTCTCTCTACATATTTATATTTAACACAAAAGGATAGGGAAACTATGCGTAGTGTGTGTGTGTGTGTGTGTGTGTGTGTGTGTGTGTGCGTGCGTGAGTGCGTGTGTGTGTGTCTATCTATCTATCTATCTATCTATCTATCTATCTATCTATCTTTCTATCGTTAGAATTGCTATTATATAGCGATATAGCTACACATTTATCATATAATTATAAAGCCCAGTATTTTGCCTACTTTTTATTTTTTTATTTTTTGAAAATAAAACATGTATTAACATATATAAACATATTCTCTCTCTCTCTCTCTCTCTCTCTCTCTCTTTTATATTTTATATTGTCTTCACATTATATATTTATTTTCTTCTGATTATTCACAAGTCTGTATTTGTGCTAATCACTAAAACACTCTGACATTGGACCAGTGTTCATTTGGAGTTTGGGACAAATAGCAGCACATTTATAGTGTTTAACCCTCTTAAGAGCCTCGATGCCTCGATATGACGAAAACGTCTCCAGCAGTAAGATGTGGCTTTGTTTTGCTTTCCAGCGTCCGCGTTTCTGCTTGTTTATGTATTTTGTATCCGTTATTTGCTTGTAAGGTTTGTCTATAAGGCCCTCGCTTGGCTCTTTTGCTGGTGTTTTAGCCTTTTCACAGCTCATACAAGCGAGTTTAATAGCTTGGCTTACATCCAATTAAAATGATCTGAGCCATGAGGGGACAATAACACTGCTTAACACGCTCGCCACGTTTAAGGCTTGTTTCAGAGCCGATTTATGTGCGAATGAGGATTTTGAACAAGCTATCTTCACCGCCCGAAAGGTTTGATCTACTCACTCTCAATTATTTTCTTTATTTTAATAAACGGACCCAAGAAATATATTTGGACAAAAAGAAATAGCTGGGTTTTGCATGTATTTCGTAGAAATGAACAAGCCGCAAAATCTGCTTCCCATCCTTCTTTTTTCTGTAAAATAAATTATTTAATATTTTGCGAGATTATAACGTTTTGCAAGAACACGTCTGACCTGGTCATTATTTTCTCCTGCACTTCACGCGGCTTTTCAGTGAGCGAATCGCACGCGTGCTGTGATATCAGTGCAAAAGAAACTCTTCTTGATTTCCAGTTGCAAATGTTTGGCATCCAGACGCTTAGAATCCCAGCGCTAACTTCTACCTTACAGCTAGAGTTCATTCTGAAACTGGAAAGGAAGCAGAAGAAGGAGGAAAAGATTAAGAGGAAGAAGATGGCGCTTTTGTTTTCGTCACGCTTGTTTATTCGGTTTCACTGTTGTATGAACACAGTACTGTTGCAGACATGAACTCATCTTTCACTCGCTGAAAGTAAACCCGCTTCACACACCAGCAGCCTGACGCTGTTTTTGCTCTGTCTTTTCTTTCCAGCAGCATTCAAGCTTCCTCGGAGCCATTTTACACAGTTAACACCTAATAAAAAATAATGCTCCAAATAAAGCTTCAGGGATGATTATTACAATTCTTACATTCAAATATCAACACAGTAAACATTTAGATCTGATTTCACGTTTCTTCACGTGCGAAAATAGCGCTGCAACTATCTTGGCACTTTATGGCAGTCTTGTCTCTCACTAGACATTAGTGGTCAAATTCAAGTGCTGTCTGGACAGCTGTCTGCTTTCTTTGTACTTGATTGGAGGCGTCCGAGCTTTCATCCGGAGAAAAGTTCCCATTTGTACAAACAGTTCTTCACAAACTCCACTCCTTTTTGTTTAAATTATATATATATATTTTTTTTTTAAAAATCAGCGAAGTTCAGAGATGCAGCGACTCCACAGCACAGTTCCTTATATCGAGCTGAAATCCGTGTATAAATATTTCCCCACATGTCCAGCACACTCAGGACAAACGCTCTGTGTGTAGCCGAAAAGTAAGTTTTGTTTTTGCTTTTGCTTTACTCCCAGCTCGCTCTGTTTCGGAATCTCAGGTCAAACTGGATTTGGCAGTTTTCTCATAATTAAGGCCTAGTGGGTGCTAATTATCCATAATGTCACTCCAGTGTTGCTCAACAGCCTGCTTCCAAAACATATGCTACGCGTTTTATAATTTAAGCCACACATAGCACAGACTTTATACACCATTAAAGAATCGTGTCATATGCATATAGAATAAAATATCTTACATATAATTCTGCTACAAGAGAGAAGAAGCTTCACTGCAGTAGAAAAAGCTAGTGCAGGTAAGAGTGTGTGTGTAGTTTATTAGCCTTAAAATCCGAGAATTAGCTTCTTTTCTGAGTTTTTCTTCAGCTGGAGATAAATAAAATAAGACACTATGCATTCATCCATCACCAGCTTACACTTCACTGTGATTACGCATCATGTGACAGACCTACAGAGTATAGAGTACTGCACGTTCTCATATCATAATCCCAAATGCACCGTCTCTCTGTATTACATAGGATATGAAATTTGCATTGACTGGCGCGCTATAACACTGCGCATGTGCGTAATATAGGTTAGACTTTGCTATACGTTTACGTGATAATCACTGACTCTTCTAACGTGTCTGTGGTCTACTGAAAGCCGATCGTGTTTAGCTCTACCTCTATAACTTAAAGCGAACCACTCCTCCACACGTTAAGCTTTTCCAAATTGATATACGACAATATATCTACTTTCGATCACGTGTCTTTAGAAGCGACTTTAGACGGAAAGCAAGCGCGCGTCATCTCGCATTCCCAAATTTTTTTCCCCCCTTTCTCTCTTCTGCGGTTCGAGTTCCCCCCCACCCACCACCATCACCACCAACCCCCCCGCAAAAAAAACATCCATCCGACTGGACACCGAGTGCATGAGTCAGGACGATGTTTAACTCGGTCAATCTGGGCAACTTCTGCTCCCAGACGCGAAAAGACAGAAGTACCGAATTCGGGGACCGGACGGGCTGCGGCTCGAGCCTCTACCTCCCCAATTGTGCCTACTACGTGCCAGAGTTTTCTTCTTCCTCCTCTGCGGTGTCGTCGTTCCTGCCGCAGGCTTCCTCGCGTCAGATCGCTTACCCGTACCCCACAAGCCTGTCTCACGTGCAGCCGGTTCGGGACGTGTCGTACGGACTGGATCCGTCAGCCAAGTGGCACCACAGAGGGAGCTACGCGCCGTGCTACGCGGCAGAGGAATGTCTTCCGCCATCGTCCTCCATGACGGAAATGCTGATGAAGAACGAGAGCGTCTATAACAACCACCACCACCACCACCATCATCATCCTCATCATCACCACCTTCATCAACAAGCCGGCACGAGCTTTTACCCCGCCACGGGAAAGAACAACAACGTCCTCCCGCAAGGTTTTGATCGTTTTTTCGAGGGTGCCTACGGAGGCTCCGTAGAGGACTGCGTGCAAAAAGAAGAGGACGTCAGCAAACCGGATCCAGTGGCGCGCACCGTTCCAGAAAAAGACCACCAGCGCGAGGATGAGGACGAAGAGGATGAGCATGCCACTGCGACGTCGGGTGCCTCGTCCGCGGCGGCGAAAGACGACGGCGCCTGCAAAAACGAGCACTCCAGTAGGTATCCGGCAGCTGTAAAGGGAGAGAGGAGAGAGAAAATAAAAAGGGTGAAGGGCTCGAGCCCTGCGTTTCACCGGCCAGATTTTACGTGCAGTTTTATAAGCATTCAAAGGATTTTATTATAACCTACAAAACCTATTTCTTGCAACAAGAAGAATTTTTACGACGGGAAAAGGGCTTTGAAAAGAAATAAACGATATGTTACACACAAGCGTAGCTCTATGTGAGTCTGTGAAATTTTAAGAGCGAGCTGTTGTGACAAATGTTAACTTTGATCATGAACTTGCGCTATAGACGTTTAGAGGGGATTTTTAAAGGAGACGTGGAGGGTAAAGGCAATTGGGCAGAACAGTGCTATTTAAACCTACATGCAGTATAAGCTCGGTAATTGTATTTAAGGAGTTGCAGGGGGTTTCACATTGCACGTTACGCTTCCACTTGTGAAAGTGTGCAGCGCGTTTAACACTCCCTTCCTCATTAGTGCTAGAACGGAGTCTTCCATATCTGTCAAATACAGTGTTTTAATATAATCAGAAATAAACACACCCTGACAGCATGATGCATCTGCGCGTTTGTGCTTTATAGCTGAGGAATGGTAAAAGATTCCAACAAAAGAACTTCGCTTTCCAGTAACAATACCGACGTGCTAACAAAGCAAATGCTATGAAAAACACACACAGGCCCTGACTGAGCTCTCAACTTTCTTTCAGTGATGTGGATATGTTCAGACTGATAACACACCTCTATTTGTAGTAAGCATGTTTTACTGGACGCCTGATGATCTTTCAGGGGCTTTTATACCGCTAATATGCTAAAAAATAAAAAATAATAAACAATAGTTGAAGGTGCTTTTCAGTTTGTAACCCTGCATTCAAGGTTAATGTTAGATAACACACGTGTGTTGATGATTTGTGCAAAAATAATGGCGCTAGGTAGAGATTTTCTTTTTTCTGAATTAAAGAAGGCGGTTACACATCTCAAAGTCCTCTACACGCGGAGCTCAGCATGTTCTTTTTTATTTATAAAGCATAAATCAGTAATAAACCACAGCTACATTTATAGTCTAAGGTTGTTTACTGTGCTGGTCCATTTTCCCATAGCGAGAAATATTAATAATTAATAAATAGGCAATCAGTGCATGTAGAAATCAAGTTTATTAATCTGCTCCAAGCGCTTTTTGGAAAACCTGAATAAACGGAGGTATGTGGTGTGAGTCCATGCTGCTGCTCTCGCTCGTGGTGATTAGCAGGGTGGGAGATACAGAGTCTATAGTACACTGCGGTTTAGCTCTTATTGACCTTTGACCTAGGCCGTGTTTTCTATTTATCTGCTTTTTTTTAAATAATATTATTTTAAAAATATATTTCTTCTATGTTACATTTTAAGGTGCCACCCGGACGCGGAAGAAGCGATGCCCTTACACCAAGTTTCAGATCCGGGAGCTCGAACGCGAGTTCTTCTTTAACGTTTACATCAACAAAGAGAAGCGGCTGCAGCTCTCGCGCATGCTGAACCTCACCGACCGACAGGTGAAAATCTGGTTCCAAAACCGACGAATGAAAGAGAAGAAATTAAGCCGAGATCGCCTGCAGTATTTTTCCGGTAACCCTCTTTTGTGAACTGTTGTTGTTTTTTTCTCCTCATATACCGGATATTATAATAATTCCCAACAATTTCAATGCAAAGTTGAATCCTAATGAAGACAGAGTCTGATTTTAGTACTTGGTTGTTGCATACACAAAAGTCGGGACTTTTATGGACATATTACATGTTTTCCCAGCAAATCTTGCTTTATAATACCATCAATATTAAGCATTGATATGACATGATGTTAAGAGAGTTAGACCTAAAGAGGGACATTTCCATCATGTACAACACCTTCTCCTAATAAAGAATTAGGTTTCAGTGGAACTTTCCATCAACTATAACTATTTTACTCTGAATTGCCCTATCTTATTGTAATGGACGTAACGATGAAGTTGTGATTGTCTCTAGGATTATTATTATTATTATTATTATTATTATTATTATTATTATTCATTTGAATCGTGTAGACTCTTTATTTACAGGACAATGCCCACCTTTGAGACTATGCAATATGATTAATCACCATTGTGTATTATTACTCACTGTAAATATGTACTTTTTAATTTTACTTTGAATTTCTTTTACATTTGCATTATCCACTCTAGAGAATTGGAAAGCGAAGAGAAGGCTGCAGGGTTTTCTATTTCTATACCATTGTAAGCTGTTGTTTATGCTAGCTGTTTACATGTTACGCGGCGAAAAGGGGAATGAAGCGTTGAATATATGCATATGCAAAGTTAAGAATGTAATAAAAAAAATAAAGGAAACTCAATTCCTTATTTAAGTCGACACATACCTTTTTCTTAAAGTTGGAATTTGGAACATTTCGCTTAGCTCCATAATAATAGCGCTTAAACTTCTAACATAACTCAAATCTCTCCATATCCAACACCATTTCTACGAGGTGAAGTAAGATTAAAATATATAAAAAAATATTTAAAAAATGCAAGGCAAAAGAGTGACGTAACTGTGGAAGTGAATGTCAACAGCAATGTGTAGTAGCTCCTAAACAAACTTCTTCAGAAAGCGTCACTTGTTTAAAAAGATTTAATGTTAAACGTAAAGGAACATTAAAACCACTACAGCTTGTAATTGGAAAATCAGAGAGCGTTTCCTCTCGCAAATCAATGCGAATTGGGAAAGTTTCTTTTTGGCAAAATAAAACCAGCTACAACCAATTAAGGCTTGATTCCTAATTTGTCACTTTTGTGCAGCCGAAATGTTCATCTTACTCATTTTTTAGTTTGACAAAATGTCTGCAAAAAATTAAGTAGAGCGGAATTGTTTGCAGTCCAGGTATGACCCTCATATAGCCTGAAGAAAACACGTGTGTGTGTGTGTGTGTGTGTGTGTGTGTGTGTGTAAAAGCCTGGAAGCAAGCTAAGGGTGGGCACTAAAAGAAATTTCCAGCGGTCATTTGAAAACACGTCCAGTCTAGACAACGTCGTAAATGCACCGGCACTAAATTGTATTTTTTTCTCTTAATTGCACCTTCTGCTCGGAGGAGTGAGATTCCTTCCGCCGTAAAAAAAAAAAAAAAAAAAAAATGGGGAGATACCATCCCAGAGACTAAGACTAAGGTTGGAAAACAACTACCAACATTTTCCGTTTTAAATAATATTTTATAAAAGGCGCTTATTGAGAGAAGGACATTTTTCATTGTCATTATTTTACACAGAAAGCCATTTACTAGTTTTGGCTTTCTGCAGAAAACCACGCGGTGGTGTATTACACATCACTGAAAGCCGTGTGTGTGTGTGTGTGTGTGTGTGTGTGTGTGTGTGCGTGTGTGTGTGCCTGCACATTTCACCACATGTTCACCACTACATGCATTGTCTTTTGTTGAGGAAGGTCCTATTATTTTTCTTGGGTTCCAACTTTATATATTGGGTGATTTTGTTTTCGATTGCCTAGATTTATCGAGAAATACGTCGTATGTGGAGGATGTGCTCAAGGTCCACGCTATTTCACAGCACAAATTGCCTTTGAACTTCCGTGAAGTCAAGGCCAACACCTTTAACCCTGCGCCATAAAGCGCCATCTAAAAGAATCTCTATTGGTGCTGAATGGGCGAGAGACCAATGAGACAAATGAGCAAGACAAGGGAGAGAGAAAGAGAGATGACGTGTTAAAAAAGAAGTGAAAACGTCCTGCTGCAAGTCAGGTTAATCATTTACCTCTAATTTTGAACTTACAAACAATGAATAAGTCCAATTATTGTAATGAATTCCAATGTCAAATACATCGTCCATTTTAATAGTGGTAACTCACAACACATTTGATCACAAACTTGTGAATTAGCCAGAAATTGGAACCAGCAGATTCCATTAGCAACACCTTCAAGACTTTATTTATAATGCTTGAAATTTGAATTCTCCCAGTGAAAAACAGAATACGCTACCAAATGTAGTCCAAAGAAAGCCTCCTAAATCCTCTCCCAACAAAATCTTGTATATGTCTTATAAATGTCAAGATCATCTTGTCTGGAGTTTCAAAGTGTTCACTAAATGCTCGTGACTCACTAGCTACAAACCCTAGCACAAAAAAGCATTTTAAGGGTGTGGAATATAATTTAAAAGAAGTATGATAAAGTACTTTTGTCATGCTTGTTTGTTATAGCCCTGCTACAGAGTGACCGTATTACACATCAAGCCAACAGAAACTTAGCCTTGGATGGAAGCCTCTAGATCTATGGTGAAGTGTTGACATTTGGAGTCTGCCAATGGTGAGACACAAAATAAGGGCACCACATTTAAATCAAAAGTTTTCCAAATCCCAGGGCCTCATGGACCAAATGGTAAGAGTCTGGATTCAAATTCCCACAGAGGCTGTGAAATAGTTCATTGCACATCTGGCTAACATTCATCTGAGGTAGATGGATCATGTATCAAGTTTGAATAAAGCCATCATCATGTACTAAAAGGAGAAGAAGAGTGGCTTACAATGTGATTGTGTGCATCTACTTATTCTAATATTCTGTTATCATGTCATTTTATTGTTTGTACTGACATGTTAGTGATGTTAGGATCACTTGGGACTTCTGACATGTTAGATAAAAGTGGAAAAGAAACTAAATAATGGAAAGGGAAAGGAGAGGAAGTGAAAGGCAATGAATGAAAAATATTTGTGCGTGTGTGTAAATGAGGCAATGGGGGGAAAGAATTTCAGACTTTTTCACTCACTTGGTCCCCTGCTGAGGCACTTTAGCCCTTTCACAACTGTATAGTCTTTCTCCAGCATCAGGTTGCCAGGGCTGCTTTTTTTATTCCCACCTCCTACTTGATGCTTCTGCTTATAAAGCAGCCATGTCTGGGTAGAGTTTCACCAGCTGTTCTTAAGTTAAAACCTAAATTTCACACTTGGTGCTTAGTAACGACTAGTTTGCTTGTCACTAACTGCCTGCTAAATTTGTTTGTGCTGTACGTTCTTAACACAAGACTTATTTAGTTAGCTGTAGACACCTTTTTTATGTGTGCAGTTGTGTTTAGTTATTGACTCAACAACAAGGGCATGTCCAGGTTTTTGGACTTGGGATAGCAAATGGGGGGTAAGAGCACACAATGTATAACATCACCATACATACATGCTTAGAAACATTAGAACCCTGAAAGGCTCTTCATTTGCCCCATGAGAGGACTCTTAAATGATCCATGAATCTTACAATGAAGTGTTTCACCATCAGAAAGGGTTCCAAGTAGAACCCATTTTTGGAAGCTAAGAACCCTTGAGGAACTTTTTTTTTTTTTAGGACAAGGTTACACTTACAGATTAGCTGGCAGTCACACAATGACAATGCTGTGTTGACCAAAATGGCTTCATATCTAAAGCTAGATATTGTTCATTTTGTGCATTGAGTATTGAATATGGCTAACAGACCCATCAAGATGTGATTTGAGGTCAGAGTTGGAGTAGCATTGCTTATTTCAAAGGTGATAGCATCCACATGGCCACGCCCTTTCTCAAGTGGCTTTTAAACAGGTGAACAGGCCGTAATGTTGCTCATGTACAAATTTCCTTTTTTTTTTCATGTGACATCTGACGTTTCACAAGAGTACGCCTTGGGCTTAAGCATGAGTTATGTTTTTCGTTTCCTAAGGCAAATAAAGTGGTTCTCAGCTCTGGTCTTGGAGTACACCTGTCAAGGATATTTGTTGTTTATCCTCCTCTAGCACTCTCAATAATAACTGATCTGCTAATAAACAGGCCATTCTCAAGACATCATGGACGTGTTAGTGAAGGTGAAACACTAATATATAGAGGAAAGGGTTTGGGAACCAATGTGCTAATGTACCCTAGCTCAGAATGAGTACATTTCCGTTTGTGTTATTCTCCACCTTGCTATTGGTATTTCTGGCATGTAGCTGACTTTATAACTGACTAATCCTTAGATCACCTTATTCTTCTTTTTAAATGAGTGTGAATCTGCTTGTCCCATTATGTCAAGCCTAAAATATATAAATAGCTTGGACATATCGAAATACAGATATTGTCACCATCATTGTTCCCCGTCAGTGGGTTCATCTTTGATATAGACTATTTTCGCTGTTATTCCTGAGTAAATATTTATTTGGAGAAAGTAGTTGAGACAAGTCACGCTTTTTGTCTGGAGGGGTTTCGTGCCACTGACGTCCCGGAAGAGGAGGAGCCATTAAACGCATTTCCACGAGTAACAGCTTGTTCTCGAGCCCTCCAAAAAAGATTAGACTACTTTCACAATGCCTGATATAAGAGATTTGGTGTGTTGCTGGAATGCTAAGCAAGCTCTGTTGTTGGGGGTGGAGGTGGGGGGGGGGGGCGGTCTTGGGGGGCGCGCACAAAGAAGACAACACCGAGCTGTAGGTAACGTCGAGACGTACCAACAAAATCGAGGAATATCACCATCTACACCTACATTTATTACTGTTTTATTTTAATTAGACCGTCTTTGTAAGTAAACCCGAAGCTCTCTGAACTCGTGCGCTTTAATAACTGTTTTGAAGCTAAAATGTCAACACAATTATTTAAGAGGACTGCTGAGCTTGTGTTAAACTGTGATTGTCGAGGTTAAGTAATTTTGTTCTCAGTATCAGAATGACTCAACTGACTAAATGCAAGTGCTATCTGTCGACATTTTAGTCCAAACATGCTTAAGTATTTAGACACACCTTTTGGTAAGAAGCGGGAGGAAAAATCCACCACAACGACGTAAATTTGCCCTAAAATGGCGGTTGTTGTGGTAATAAAACTTGCTATTTCTTAGTGTGATTGCATTCAGTATTAAGCTAAAGCAGCATTCGTGGAGTAAATAGACAATTGTTTCCTATCGTTACATACAAACTGAACTACGAGTTAGGATTTTGTCTGTAAACTGCACAGTGAGTTAATTCAGTGTTTAATTTACTGTTATAAATATTACACTGATTAATTAAACTGCGATGTGAAAACGGATGGTGTCGCTTTTCATAACAATACTTTATTTTATTTAATTTGTTTTTGTTTGTTTGTTTTTTGTATTTGGTTGTCAGGGATATTTTATATTATAAATGCATGAGCGAACCCTCAGGAACCAGAAACTTTGAAGAATTAAAAAAAAAACACACACACATTTGAAAAGATATTTAAACAGGGATATGTGTGATATATGACTGAAGAGATTGGGAGATTTTTATTTTATTTAGCGGCTGCATATGGATGCTTCTGAGCTCTGAATTAAACTGCTAGAGAAAATAAACTGAAGCCTGAGTCAGGTCTGATATATATATATATACAGGGACGGGATTTGATTCCCCAAAGCCAGCAGAAATATTGTGGCACATAGACGGATGTGCAGTTTTATTTAAACCTCTACATAAGTGGATACCTTGAGCATTTTAACCGCTCTGCTTTTCTGAAATTTGGTATTTGGCGCAAATAATCTTGCACGCGAGGCCTGTAATAAGCTAGATATTCACAGCATTAATACTGCTTAAACACGGTGTTAAATACGAGTGGCTAAGACTCAGATGTAATTTCACCTTCTCAGTAAAATTTGCTGGGTGTGAAGAGGGAGAGCTATTTTAACTGCATGCTCGAACTCAGAATAAACAACACGAACAACATCACGACCTTCTGTGCCAAGTGTGGAGGAAGGGCATGAAGCCATGAAACCGGAATGACAACAAGGGTCTGTGTTAGTGACCTTCACTGGTCAAAGATCTGGCGACCCAGTACTGACACAGACACACACACACACAGACACAGACACACACACACACACACACACACACACACACACACATACATTATATATATATATGTCCAGTTATACACACGTAACCCGTGCCATACGTTCAATGCATCATTAAGAGTAAAAGGAGCCGATGTTTAACCCTGAAAATAAGAAATAACATTTATGCCACAATAACAATAGGTCTAAACTGAGCTCACTTTTGATCTTAGAATAACATTTGTGTTGTTACAAGCATATAAAGCTTGCACATTATATATATATCAATAAAATAATTTACAGCTTGTGTATGAAAACAGTCCTAATTTATTTTAGTATTTTGTGTACAAATATTTATGGCTTAAAAGTATAAGTGTAACTCTCTTATTCTGGCTAAATAAAAATGTTAAAATCTTTAATAATCCCGGTATTTATCGTTTAATTATTAATTAGAGTTTAATTACAGAAATAGAATAAACATACCAGGCCTTTGGTTGCTACAGTACCTACAGAATATATAATGTATGCAATACGATACTTAACATGATTTATGGAATTGAAATAACAACAAGGAGAAATTCCATCCAGTCTGTTTACAGATCATGTCTTTGGTTTAGGATCGATTGTAATTACACCTCGCAGCCACCACGATGGCGCTCTTACTCCGCACAGAAAGCAGAACAAATCTCCACTTTCACTCCCTTTGCAGTAAAGAAGAAGTGGACCAATGGACACCACTATGGTCAGGGATAGTGTGTAGGTCCTGATCTACAGTCCATGAGCGAGCAGTGATGAGCAGACTATCCATCGCGTCCTGCTTTCCACAGAAGCTTGTAGATGATTTTGGATTAAATACCCAGTTTCCATGGGAGTGGCAAAGAACCAGATGATCAGATAGAATTTTTCAAAAGAATGTTTAACTGAAGATGATTAAATGAATGAAAGTCAGTGCAGGGGTTCTCTCTGTGGGTCTGTGTGTATTGAGAAGCTCTCTGGTGTTATACCGAAGCACTTTACATGCCACCTATAGCATGGTTCTCGATCCTGGCGCCGTACTGCCTCTCCAGGCACTCTGTTTAGACCTTTAGTCACGTGGGACGCCGTGCCTTTTTTTTTAGTGTTGTCTTATGCTAGGTCCAAAACAACACACTGCATTAGCATGTAGTATGTCAGATATTCAAGCACACATTCACTCGTTACTATCTACAGATTTACGTTAATGAAGAAATGATATTTTGTCTAGACATCAACATGCTATTCTAATCTGTATCCGTGATGCCATGTCTATCATGTCTATTTTTATGCATGCCTTTCCTTGATTTTTATTTTCTTTGTTGTTGTTTTGATTTGCTTTTCAGAATATAGTCTGTTATATAGGCAATGCAATTTGTCCCTGTCTTTTGCTATAAATCTTGAAAAAAAAGCAAAGAAACAATAATGACACAACCATTCTGAGTCTAAACATCGGCACACTGTAAATATAACAGAATTAACAAATGGAGTTCATTTCAAAATCACGCGGTCGTTTTTGTTAATTCAGCTCTTTGAAATACTTCAGCACGTTTCCATGGAAACGGATCATTCCACTATGAAAGTAGGGGTGGCGTGTGCTGTACTTACTGTCTCTTTAAAAAAAAAACAATGGAAAGTGAGAATTTGTGGGGAAAACTTTTCCATAACGACTTTATCTCACTTCGTGGTACTCTTAAATACTGCTAGATTTACAAAGTAAGTGGTTACGAGCTCCTTGCTGGGAAACCCCTAAACCCACCACGTGTACCTTCCCGAAAAAAAGGACTCAGGGGGGAAATCGGGAATACCAAAGCTGCTCAATACGGTTACTTTCTGTTTTCATCTCCTTAGTGCTTTTCAGGAGAAATCAGTTCATATCAACGAGAAGCTAATGATGTAAACATATTTTATATTCTCTATAAAACCGAATAGATTCTGTTCCTGTATACTGCAGAAATGCCTTCAAGTGCGAACCTTTAACGAGGCCTATCCCTCGCCCTGAGCTGAGACACCATCACATCCAAGGTCAACTAAATGTGCTGTGAATAAATGCCTACAGGTGAATCCAGCCAAGGTGAACTGTATTAGAGAGACAATTCCTACAGCAAGGATAAGAATGTGAAAGAATACAGTAAATAGGTCTTTAATGAGAAAACATCAGCTCTAAACCGAACAGCCATTTAATAGCTAAAGCATTTAATGAGTTAGAGATGTAACAGGCTACACGTGTGTAAAGGAAGCCTGTTTTAGATTAATGCAAAAGTTAATGGTAAGAGTGTAATGATCATATAGACCTTCTGCATGTAGGTGAATGTGAGCTGTGCCTTTGCATGAGATCCACATGTCAGTGAAACTGTTTTTAATTAAATACGACACGGAATCAGTTTATGTTGATACAGCCAAGGTTTAGTCCTGATTTCCGGTGCGTGTTGCTCGATGTAACATCATGGCATTTCTTGAGATTAGTTTTATTTGATTTGATTTGTTACCAACATACACATCGACTGGAGTTTTTAATTTATTATTAGCTCTTAATAATAAATAACCGCTTTCATTATGTAACGAGATTATACTTCAGGGAAGCTAATAAGAAAAATTGCACTGCTTTGTGCATTTTTGTACCTTAACTGAAATTTATAAAGAAAAGCACCGAGTGTTGTTCTTATTGCTCTTGATGTTCTTTTTTGTGTTTAATGCTTTTAACATTTTATTTCCGCATGACTGAAACACCGCATCATTATACTCATAAATTAGTAAATTTCCACGTAAAAAGAGCACCATGTATTTCTCACAGGTCAAGTTTGCGTCCATCTTCATCAGCCTTTTACATGCTGGTGTGTTTTTGTGTTTTTATTGGGTTACAGACTGAGTTTTGGCCTTCAACCAGGCCATAATGGGCTTAACAGTGATCACATGGTGGGCTCGTGCAGCCAGCTCGCCTTGTTTACATCTTCTGGTCCTCTGGTAAAGAAAAAACAACATGCACCTATCACTTCTGCTTTAAAGACCATTATACAATATATAATAGAGTCCAAAGATCTGAGAGTTTTGCTCTTTTCTTTCCTTTAATACAGCATTTTCCATCACAGGTTATATAAACCGCAATAAACTGAGTGGAAATTAGGGCACGAATTTCAGTATTTCAGTATTTGGTTCGTCCCCTTTTGCTTTAATGACAGGCTGCACTCGAGCTGCCCTGGACTCCACACGTTTGTATTTAAAAAAACAAATAAATAAATAACGTTATATAGAAACAAAAAAAAACTAACATTCTTCTGAATGCTTCAGTGGAAGAGGAACATCTGAGCTTTAACAGTCCATATCACAGATTTGCTTCAATTCAAATAGTGACCTAGAAATAGTGCAGAATCATGAACACTGAATATTTAACATACTGAACATTTGCTTTCTTTGTTTTAAAATATTCACAATTTTTTTCAAGTTATAAATGTAAAACAAAAGCCCAGATTTTCCTTGTATTCTCAGACTTTTGGTCCCAACTGTTTTACATCGACAATCATTATCCAAAAACCACAGAAAACACTCATTTCTGACTGTGTGCAAGGTGTGTGTAATTGTGTGCATCAGTGCAAAGGTTTGTATTAATTCAGCTAAAGAAAGGTGTTCATGAATTCCTCATATCGGAACGCCTGTAAAGTAAACACTGTCAGAAAGTGAATCAGAAAGCTCCACATCAGGCTTCCTGGGGTACTAATACATATGCAGGGATGTAAACATGACAGTTAGCATAAACCTGGTGCTCCTCGTTTAAATATTTAATTTAAATAAATAAAATAATTCTAGCGTGGACCCTAAGAGTTTGGAGGAAGTAAACCGCAGTAATTAAGTCATTAAATGATCAGACGAAGCAATGCGTCTGCTTGCAGTGTTATAATCTAATGAAAGAGCATTAACCTTGGGCTTCATGATGTACTTCACATGCTGGACATGCTACAGGGTTAATAAGCACACAGCAGAACCGTGAATCACGCGCAGCAAGTTATTATGTTAATTACAACCTAATGACTTCTCTAAGCTTCTCTAAATACTCTCCTGTGGAGCTTCGACCGAAATCCAACGCACTTTGATTCAAATCCAGAGCTACAAAAGCAATTACTGGAAATGCAGTGTGTGTGTGTGTGTTAGATGTGGGTTAAAGTTAAACTGTGTGAGTCTACTGAAGTAATCCTATTAACACTGGTTTAAGGCTTTCAATATCACCCATATTTTATCGCAACACAAGACAAAAAAATAAACATTTATATTATATGATATCCATTATATATATTTATATATATGTATATATCCAGCAGTGGTTGCATCTTAGGAGAACGAGCTTGGCTTCACTGAGAGAAGAGCGTCGCCATGGGGTCAAAAAGAGTATTGCACCTTACGGATAGGATCCGGTCGTGACACGTGAAGCTCTCAGAGATTACTGCAGACTGCCAGAGCTCAGAGCTTTACTCGACAGGTTTCTCACCTCGACAGATGCCTCTTACTATTATCTCTTAATATTATTCATGCATTTGTGCAAATATCTCGTGTCATTTCTGCAAATGCACGAAGAGAATTTTTTTTAAATCGTCGTTTATTTTCGACACACGCGTTTACTCTCCAAAAAAATAATAAATATTTTCAGCAATGCACAGCAAGAAATCCGCAGTGATGAATCCATACAGTGTTCATTTAAATCCAGCTGTAAATCTGCTTTACCTGATGGCACACACCGGATATCTAATACCTGCTGTTATTTAAAATAATCAAATAGCTTCTCTGGAGAGTGTGCAGTAATGAAAGAAATGCATACACCTTTTTATCCTCTTATAGATTTAGTCTCAGATAACGCCCAAGACAAAGAGAAGAAGAGATGAAACAGAGAGAGAGAGAGAGAGAGAGAGAGAGAGAGAGAGAGAGAGAGAGAGAGAAGGCTAGCAATGGAAGTGAAGCCATAACGTTGATTTAAATATCAGCCAGGTGACCATAATAAGTCAGACTCATAAAATAACAGTGTCACTGTATTAGATCCGGATCGCCTGAGCTGGCTTTTATGATCTGCAAATTACAATGTGCTGCTGCCGCAGTAAAAAGTGTTTTTAACGTTGAAGGGGAGGATGGGCTTGCTGTGCTCGGCTACAGAGAGGAGCTTCTCCATTTCATATGCTGTAGGACGAGTCAGGATCTTACTTTGTGATGGCTGGATTTAAAAAAAAAAAAACATTACAAGGCGAGGGATGAAAAAAGCCACGCGCTGTGTAGGGACGAAGGGACTCGTATAAAAGGAGCACAAGGACGCGGTGAAAGGTAAGATCTTGGGCAAAGGCATGGGCATTTTTCTTTGCTTGGGCTGACACACTGGACTTCATGGCCGTTCATCACTGATAGGCACTTAGTATTGATTATATCGTCTCATTGCTGTACGGGTTATCGACGATTTTGACGTCTCCAGTGGCGGGAAAATGAAAACATGAAAACATGGAGTATTTTATTTGCTCTGTCAGGGAGCGATGGATTTTATTTTGCAGCATTTTAGATTGTTTTATAGCAGGCGATGCTGCCTGCGGCTTGTAGAATAAAATGATAAAAATGCTAGCTCGATTGTTTTGTACGTGACACTGACGTGTTTGCGTGTTAATGTTGTCATTCCTTTAGTATACAAGGCGTGCACTTCTATTTCATTTTCACAATCTACGACTGCAGACTTACTTCCTGCACGAGAATAGCCAGATGTCCTGTTTTTATTTATTCCCTTTTTTTCCTAGTACGTGCATACACGCTGTTATACACGGAGTGCTCAGTGACGGGATTTGAATGTTTTTGCCTGAGACGGAGAGTCACGCGCTGGATTCACGCTTCAGCTGTGTGTTATACTGACAGGCCTGCGCTAGCTCTCTGCACAGAAGTGTTCAAATATTCCAATGAAAATGTATCATATGAGCAATAGTTTATTGTAATGTTGGGGCTGGTATTGTTTCATATCACGCACAGAATGAGGTTTTTGCAGCTGTACAGATGTTAAGCAGCTTTTTGGCTGCAGCTCTGCACACAGGAGACGCTATTTGAGCCATGCTGATATTTTGGATTGTCATTGTCTGAAAGTCGTTGAGTGGAGAGCCCGGCCCTTCCAGCTGATGCGTGGTTTAGGTAGTTTCATGTTGTTGGGATTCAACTTCCTGCCTCGGCAACAAGAAACTGCCTTGATTACGTCAGTTCGCCTTCATCAAGGGCGCCCATTTACTTCAAATTACCCTTCGCACGAGCTCTCTCTCTCTCTCTCTCTCTCTCTCTCTCTCTCTCTCTCGCCTTCTTCCGGAGATGGCATTTGAAATGAACCACCGTCTCGCCTCTGTTATCTACAGAAAACCCCTGCCTGTTCTCTTTGGTTTTATGTGTCAATAAAAGCCTTCAGTGAGTTAAATTGGGGCTGTAAATGCAAAAAAGGGCGAGCTTCATGCCTCAGGGCATACAGACCTCGTTACAGGAACTGATAGGACTCTTTTTTCCTTATTCAAGAATTTTTATGTCTTTAGAGTTTGAGGAATTTCAGGGTTATACAACAAAACTGTGCATGAACGAGTGATTTTTTGCAAAAATAGGTTTCAGAGCTTTTTGATTTTCAGTTTCAATAACAGCTTAATATCATTTGATATTAAAAAAAAATTCTCATGTCACTTATATTGTTTTGTTTGTTTGCTTGCTTGTTTGTTTTTTAATCTTTTTCATTTTTGATGGCAAATCACAAACTTTGGGCATTCCGCCTTTTTCTACACGTGTTGTATTCATAATCACGATGAGAGGATATTGTTTACTTATAATAAATGAAGATATGAGCGATAGTTAAATTAATTTCGTGCAACACTTATTTCAGAATAGAGAGTATAATTAATGTTTAAAGGAGAGAGTGGTTGTGATTGTGCAGAAGAGCGGCCTTCATGGGTCTTTAGCACTGATTATCCTTATCGGTCATTTACTAGGCTGCATGCTGTGATTAGTTCTAATAAAACGACCACAATTTACTTAATTTCGAAACTATGTTAAATTATTCTGGTCACGTGGAAGGCCAGTAGCTTCCTTTCTTCTACAAGTCCATTTTAAATCTGAGTGAAGTCATCAGGCCGTGTTTCTCTGCACGCATTTTTCTCCGGCAAAAATCATTTTATTTTCAGTTTCCCCGATGCAGTCTCTTCCTCGGTTTTAGCAGCATTATAGCTTCTCAAAGGTTTAATTTATTTGAACAAATCTTAGCTTTTGCTCTCAGCATTGCCTCTGAACTCCCGGGACTGGCAGCACCGTCTCACAGGCAACTCCTGAGTCAAAGTTAGGAATGGTTAAGGTTATGGTGAAAGGCGGGGTTAGCGGTCGTATAGCTCAGGATGCAACGCGTATAAACATCCAGACGATTGCCTTCTTAATTCTTACGTGGTTTTTAATGTGCACAAAATATTACATATGCACTGACGACTTTTCCACGTGAGTTTTTACACGCTTACACTACTATAGCGCTGTGTGAAGAATCAGCACTGCAGTGGATCTGCTTTCACAAAAGAGTTTTCTTCTCTTTTTCATTTAGAAATCTTACGCTTACACTCTTGAGTAGAGCCTTGGGAGTGTTTATGAGGGTAATATTTCTCTAACCGGACTCAATTAAATCAACTAATAAACAGCCTCAGCAGCCAGACGTTATGAGGTCTACAATCTTACAGTATAGCAACGGACGCTAAAGACATACATGTCAAATAAACACCCCATAAAGATGTTTTTAAATGTTTGTAAACTGAAAGGACTCGAAGGCGATGTGTAGCTTACATCTGCGTTGTGTTACATTTAAAATAGCCAAGTTCATTCTCTTCGCAGTTGTGCTGCTCTTCATGCAAGGCCCAAGACAGGAGATTTTATTAAATACAATACACAATCAACACCAAGAGGGACAGATCGCACGCCTACACCATCATATCACCTACAACGCTGCTTGTATAGCTGTGTTTGTTTCCTGAGTGAATGTAAACAGCGAACGCGATTAATAAAACCAGCAGGATTAAATATATTTACTTTTCGTGGAAAGCAGGAAGAGCCATGAGAGGCTGGTGTTTGGGATAATCTGAGGATTAAAAAAACTTTTCAATCTGGATCGTCTTTATTTAATCAGCTGAGTTTTTTCTAGATGTAGTAAATTATAATAGTTCACATTAACCCCACGACAAGGACTTCAAACACCGCTTTGACATTTTATCTGGGAGAAATCTTAAACCTGCTCCACCCTGGGACAAGAGTACACTTGTCTAGCGCACTGCAGTAGGCTTATCCAGAAATAAACACAGAGGTAATAAAATTGCATCATTTTTGCACACAGTATTCAGAGAAACCAGTTTTTCCAGGACGTCCATCAGCTGCTGTGCAGCGCGGCGCAAAATATTTACAATTAATTTCACCTGAAAGCAATACGATTAACCTCACATGTNTACTATTAACCTCACATCTTTCTGCATATTTACTATTAACCTCACATCTTTCTGCATATTTACTATTAACCTCACATGTTTACGCATATTTACGTAATTGTCTTCCAACCGATATTTTAGCAAACACAATCACACAATCAAACTGGTTTAAAAAATACAGAAATGCTCAGTGTGTGTTAACATCAGACAGAAAGCTGGACAGAACAGACACAGTGAGAGCGGCACGTTGGATTTATTGGAACAAATAATCAATAAGAAAGAGAAAAAAAGTCAAGAATAGGAACATTTTCTGATTAAACCCAGTTAAAAATATAACAATGATTAAAATATCTTTATTTAAACACACACACAGACCTGCAGCCATCTTTCATCACACTAGGCGCTGAAACTATTTATCTGAAGCATAAATAAACCTCGTTTGTGTTTACATTTTTCATTTCTTCCCAAATTTTTCCATCTTGCGCTGTGATCTAAAATGAATAGCTATTATTTTAGCTTAGCAATGCAAATGCAACGAGTGTAACGCAGAGATAAAGCTAGCCCATGCTAGGTAAAGTTAGCTTAGTTAGGTAGCTAGATATTAGGTAGCTAGTCTGATGTTTTGAGTAGATAACCCATACAGGATATTTGTACACTTGTATAGCTTAGTGTATATTAATATTGACAAAAAATAAAAATATAAAGAACAATATAATTGTAAACTATTAACTGTAACTGTGTTTTTTACTGAAATACAGCCAGAGTTTTTATCATATAGTCCTGTAATTAAACATACTGATTCACTTTCTTACTAGAACTGTGTACTAGCGCTGTAGTGTATCTTACTGTGCCTGTTGTCTTGTGTTGGTAGTTAGTGTCCTGTGTTGGTAGTTAGTGTCCTGTTTTGGTAGTTATTGTCCTGTTTTGGTAGTTATTGCCCTGTGTTGGTAGTTATTGCCCTGTGTTGGTAGTTATTGTTCTGTGTTGGTAGTTATTGTCCTGTCTTGTGCTGTCTACATGTCTGCAAGTGCACTTTCTGTAAAACGAGCAGTCTCCTGGAGTTCAGTGTTGTTTTGTGCAGCAGCTCGGTCCTGGAGGAGCGATGTTCCGTCTCACTGTGGACTGACTGTGTGTACTCTATATGGTTGGAATGACAATAAAGCCACTTGACTTGGCTTGACAGTACAATGTGCCATTACTGTAAACACACATTACGGTAGGAATAAATATTAATACCAGTCTTCACCTCAAACCTTATTTCATTAATATGGCTACAAAAGGCTTATAAATATTAACTGAAGGCTTTGGTTTAAAACTCATAGTTTAATATTCTTCTGTTTTATTTGAAACAGTTGTTTTTTGTAATGTAGCTGCATGGGTTTAAGTTTTATATCCAACAAGTTATACACAGAGTTGTTCTTTAAAGGTCGCTGAACCTTGAGCTTTAATTAAACATGTTACAGCCTCTTTGTTAAGCTACAAGCTTCAGCACATGTTTGCAGTGTTCGAGCCGTCAGTGAATTTTATATGTGGATCTCATGACGAGTCTATGGGCAAAATTCACTACTTTATTTAAAATATATAATACTTTCAATGCAGAATTAAATTAACTATCATTTTAATTATTTAGGAATTTACGTATGTGAAAATTCTTCGTGCTCTACATTCAAGATTAAATGTATTTATTTATGGACAGCTGAAAATATACATATAAATTCAATCTCTAAACAAAGTGATGTGTATAAATAAAACACCTGAAAACCCGGATGTCTGTTTCCCACGTTGCTGTTTTGGAGATAAAGACAAAAGTGAAGTGTAGGAGGTTTAAATGGACCGAGTGCTTCAAATAATAAAAAGCTTTGTAAAATATTTAGCATCACGAGGCCAAGCAGCAGATCTCACTGAGTCCGGACTGAACTCCGACAGATTTGAAGTTAATTTGGCACTTTACTGTCCCGTGTGCTTTGTTGCTTCAGCCGTAAGCGGCGCGTTTCATGCGTTTCAAGTTCATACTGCGCATTTTATATATGTGGCGTTTTATTGTGAGTCAACTCCATCTTACTCGCGTGACGAGTTGTTTAGTCCAGGTCTCCGACCGCGGATATAGTGCAGTGTTTTAAAGTAATACTTTGGTTAACATTTTTCTTAATAATGAACCATGTTGTGAAAATTACACAAGAAATAAAATATCAGAGACACAATAAACTAGTGTCTGAGTAAAAGAAAGCAAACCCGGGGGAAGGGGGGGGGGTAGAGTTCGCTGTTATTATCAATACAATTTTTGTATTATATTAAATAAATCTGGTTGGATGAAACTGTTTGATCGTTGTAGCTAAAGCAGAAGTCCCTACTGCGTATTAAAAGGACCAATAGGCCTACTGTCCAATATTTCGACAGTGAGGAGTTTTTTCCCCCCTCACGTGTTCAATGTCAGCCAATGACCGAGAAGAAGACGCGAGAGAAATAATTACCTGTCTTCACTGTATCACTAAACACAAACAGACATTACACTCCATATTAATCCGAATGCATGTTTAGGAGGCTGAGGACGTCGTCATGTCGGCAAACTATTTTGTGGATTCTCTGATAAACAATGAACCTCAAGAGGTGTTCAAGGCCACCGCGCATTTTACAGACGTGTGTTCATCGCCATTTTTATCAGCAGACTGTTCACACCTTTCTTCGTGCAGCTTTGCATCCAAAAATGGTGTCTTCACGTCGACCTGGGATCCTATATATTCACAGAAATCCGTGTTTTATGCCAAACATCCGGGCATTGGGGCAGACTCGAGGCTTTTACAGCCGTGGATTGAACCTGCAGCGAGCAGTAGAAACTGCGAGCTGAAATCTGACGACTTCGCAGACATGAGGCATAAAGAAAATTCGGCTTATTTCTATAAACCATCGACTCCTACAAAGACTCAGCAGACCAGCTCTTCTCCACTCAGCTCCGTAAAGACTAAAGAAGACAAACCCAGTAAGTTACGCACTTTTATTACCGTGACTAGTACTGAAAGTGATTAAAAGTGACTTATTTACAAAATACCAACACATCTGATGCGCTTTAAGGCTAATTTTATGATTTTTTATATATATATATATGTTTACTTTCCAACCCAAAGTGTGCATGGGTTTTATATACATATATATATATATGTATGTATGTATGTATGTATGTGTGTGTGTGTGTGTGTGTGTGTGTGTGTGTGTTGAGTGTATATATATATAAACCCATGCACACTTTGGGTTGGAAAGTAAATATGTTCAAATGTCTACTCTGTTTAGCGTAAAATGACATTAGCAGATTAGATAGTCTCTTAGATACGGTCTCTCTGTTTACACTGGTCAGATGTTGCAGTGTTGCATCATTTCAGTTTAAATGAGATCATAATGAGGATCATAATGCAGAGTGAAGATTCTCAGATTCTCACAGTCCCTTGTTTACATTTTTATGGTGCCAATAATCCGTTTTGCAGGCTGAAGGAAGATAAAACTGGAACATGAAAATTAAAGATTTAAATTGAACAAAGTCTATTTACTGTAAAATAAAACATTTGAATATGAGCTTAGTGTCTGATTTTACAGAATAAATTCGAGTTAAGGTGAAGTAAATTAACCCGTTTACACCTGATCATTTTGATGAAAGCGACTTAAAATGGAGGCAGCATTCAATCCACTTTACACCGCGTTAATATAAATCACTGTGTAGTAAACTGAACAGTCTGCTTTAATGCGTTATTAACTTTGTAAGTTCTCTCCACTTCAAGGACAAAGGAGATGCATTATACTAAAGTATAACTAAAGTTTGGGCATTTCCGGAATAATGATAAATAAGTTCATAAACTGAAATCTCCCTTGTAATGGCGACACTTTTCTGCGTTGTACAGAAAATAAGATGGAAGATTGTCGGGGAAGATTCAGTGAACAACACGGCAGCATGTTTACTACATAATGTAAACATGAAACATCTGAATTTATTACCTACAGGGCGATGTTTAACTTGGACATGGTGAACATATCGAGTGTGCAGAGAGCACCTAAATTATTCTTCATTCACTAAGATAGATAGATAGATAGATAGATAGATAGATAGATAGATAGATAGATAGATAGATAGATAGATATTCACAAGATACTGATGATGCATAGAGGCCAATCAGAACCTTTCCAAAGCGATAAATCAGGGTTAAGAGTTGCCAGCTATGTCCCGTTTATATTTATTTATTAAGGTGTTTACATTTCCAATTATAGAGCAAATTCCACACAGCTTTTAAGATTATAAACAGACGTGAGTCATAAAGAGGTTATAAAATCCAGCGCCGAAGTAAGTAGAAAGTAGAAAATAGCATCAGACACTTCTAGCAAAATTCTCTCTCTTTCGAATTTGAAAGATTTATATGGAATTTATGTTAAAATCATCTCCACACACACACACACACACAGAGAGAGAGAGAGAGAGAGAGAGAGAGAGAGAGAGAGAGAGAGAGACAGCACACTTTGCTTTTGTGATATTTAAAAAGTTTATGTTTGTTGTATTTACGCGTGTTTTTGTTTTTCTTTCGGCGTTTTAAATCTCGAAAATCTTACAAATATAACAAAAAAGAAAACGCAGTAATTGAGTTGTTGGATACCTGACGGCTTTAAAAGGCTTTTATGAGGCAGTAAAGCCGTGGGACATTGTTACATCTTTATTCTGAAGTCTGTTTAACTTTAGAAAGAAATCGTACAGCTGCTGCTTAGAAATCAGACGTGAACATTGGAGTTGCAGTTTTTCTAAAAATAATTAGCGAATTTTAATAATTAATGTGTAAACGATTCTACATTTGTACGTAAAGATAATTCTGAAGTATTAAATTATTAATTAATTACTAGAATTATTTATAATTCATACACACGAGACAAAGGCAGAAAAAGAGCGAATATTACTAACGGCCACATGAATGACTTTATTTATTTATTTATTTATGTATTTATTTATTTTCCAGATAATCCCGCGGTCAGTTGGATAAGCGCGAAGTCCACAAGAAAGAAACGCTGTCCTTACACCAAATATCAGATTTTAGAGCTGGAAAAGGAATTTTTGTTCAACATGTACCTGACCCGGGACCGTCGGTTCGAAGTGGCACGCGACCTCGGGCTCACGGAGCGGCAGGTCAAAATCTGGTTTCAAAATCGACGCATGAAAATGAAGAAAATGAACACGGACATGACTCAAAGCAACAAGTAGTGACTATTCAGCTAACATTTCTGGACAAAACTTTAATTACATTATATATTTTCCGGGGAAGAAAAAAAAATATTATGATAAATATGATGTTATTCAAAACGGTAAATGTAAAATAATATTGGATTTAAAAAGTGAAAACATTTTAAGGTGGAATGAACTGAAACGGATCCACGTGTTAGTTTCTCCATCTGAACGCTTTAATCCTGTTGTTGTAATAGCAGATTGTTGTCTTACCAGAGTTTCTTTCCTTCTGTTTGCCTTTTTAAAGTGTACAGTTACAATATTTTACTGAAGGAGCTTCTGTGTTCGCTTATAAAGTGAAGTATTAATTACAGCGTTAACAGTTCTGGGTGAAATGGACCGTTCTGCTGATGACGAAAGCAAATGGAGTAAAAGTGTTGGACAGACTGAAGCCCTGTAGCTTTTTTATTAATTATTATTATTATTATTATTATTAAAAACAGCTTTTTATTTACATCTGTTACTGGTCTTTTCTTCTTTTTCTTTTGCTTCTGCTTCTCAAGTCCTCTTGATAATAAATCTTTTCGAATTACAGAAGATATGAGGAAGCTGCTTTTACACTGCCTCTTTACTGGCTCCCAAAAATGGTTGTGTCAGGGTCGTTAGAAATGTGAGCGGTTTTAGCGCCTTGCTGAAAGAAGAGCTTCATTATTTTTATTTCATGCTTACTAATATAAACAAAACAAAACAAGACATGTAGCGGGATTTCACTGCGATCTACGAAATATAAAAGCAGGTTTTGGACTCACACGCGGGGAAAATGTTCCTGAATCCTGCGTTATAAGGTTTAGAGTCTGATTTGTGTACACGTGTATATAGCAGTGTCTCAACAGGTTAAGTCCCTCCTGTGCATTTGTTGTTGTTGTTGTTGTTGTTTACTTCTTTCCTTACTTCGAGGTCTGTGAGACGTTTTCTGGCACAGAAAACCAAGCAAGAGAAATGTTCTTATTTTTCTGACTGCACCACAGACAGTAATGGCCGGATGTGAAGAGATTTTAAGGCTCTATCTGGTCACACTCTTCCGCTCGGAGCAATGCAGCTTTACGACCCTGATTCGGAAGCGCTGTTTGTCTCGGGGGTCAAACAAAACAAAACGGAACTGGCTAGACGTCTGGCCTAAATGACTTTATTGTTTTTATTGGAGGAGACGCCGAGGCTGGTTACAAAGGGGTTATTACACTTGTTGTTGGTCCACGACAAACGCGTCCACCCTGTTCTCCTTTATCACACTCCTCTGTCAGGGGGAAAGGGGGTCGAAATGCCCGGATTTCAGTCTTCACCAACGGTGAGTGTTTGCTATTCTAAAAGATACAGACTGTGTATTTGTTTATTTGTGTGTTGTGTATTTGTGTATGATGAAACAACACAACATACAATTACACTTAGTACAATTAAAGGTAACAAACAGTGAAATGATCCAGATCCATTACAGATCCATTTTTGTAGGTTAATGACGAATACGGGTTTGAACGATGTTTAAAGGATGTTTCATGTCTGAGGGCAAAATTAAAATTTATATAAATGAGTTGTTTTGAAAACGGAAGGTTTGTGTTCAAGCACAGAACACAAAACACACCGCAAAATGATTTGCATGAAGCCGCTGGAAGATTAGCAAATTAGCTTATTCAAAATAATGTGCTGAAGCAAAGCATGAACACAAACCAACAAACCACTTCAATAAATAATTAGAGGGAATGAAGGGGGGAGGGGGAGGGGAGGGGTCATTAGAGGATAAAGTGATATGAAAATAAACAAAGATTAAAAAATAAAAAGCAAGGGTTAAGGAATAAACACTGCAATCAGTAAATACAAACACGTATTTGTTTCTTTCCCTATACACACACACACACACACACACATATTATATATATATATATATATATATATATATATATATATATATATATA
>CM074964.1:18558895-18588895 GCA_037577455.1 Pangasius macronema | reverse complement strand
TCATTGGATGAAGTGTGGTCAGCTGACCCAGTCATCTCTGTCCATCTTAGAAAGGATGCTTTGAAAACACGTTGAGCTGCGCGCGTGAAGTCTTTTATTGGTGTCCCGAAATAAATTAGACATCATACAGCAGTGGCATTAAAAGAGAGAGATAAAAAAAAAGAGAGAAATAAATAAAGAAACACTGCGAAAAAGAACGAAAGCGTGAGTGAGGGAGGGAAAGACTGAGGGAGGGAGTAAAATAGAGAAAGAGAGAAAGAGAGAGAGATCAGAGAAAGTAGGAGAGGGAGGGAAAGAGAAGAAGAGAGGTTTGGAGTGAGTGAGTGAGAGAGAGAGAGAGAGTGAGTGAGAGTGGACGGTATGAATTCCTATTTCACCAACTCGTCCCTCTCGTGCCATTTAACCGGAGCTCACGAGGTTTTGCCCAACGTGGCCCTGTCCAACTCGAGCACCTACGACCCCGTGGTCCGCCATTTCCCGTCGTCCTATGGCGCCGCTAACCGGATGTACCGCGCGCCCTTCTACCCGCCGCAGGAAGACGTGATGTTCGGCGCGAGCCGCGCACCGTACGACTACGGATCCAGCGCGTTTTACTCGGACAAAGACGCGATTTCCGGTTGCAGACAAAGCTTCGCGCAGGACTTCACAACCTCACCGTCGTTAGAGCAATGCAGGAGCGCGTGCCAGGATCCAAAAAGCGGCAGCATACAGATTTATCCCTGGATGCAGAGAATGAACTCGCACAGTGGTGAGTTTACAACAGTTATTTATTTATTATTTATTATTTAAAGAGACACAGTCTGAGCTGCATGGACTATACAGGCTTTTTTTTACTACTGCAAGTAGAAATTTGTGTTTTTATTGTTTTATTGCCCCATAAAGCACTGGACAGAGCTCCTCTGTCGCTCTGGCAGTAAATGTCTTATCACTCAGGGAAATAAATCCCGTTTGGTCAAAAAATAACCAACAAAAACTTTCAGAACAAAACCCTTACAGAGGGGAGTTTTATGGCGCTGTTTGTAGAGAAGAGTGTTTATCGGGGAAATTTTATTGCTTATGGTTATACTCAAAACAAACAGAAGTGAAAAGCCTGGATAATGAGCTCGCTCTGTCCAGTTCCGGCAGAACCGAGTGTAAGTTAAAGGGTTGTTCAAAGTGTTTAAAAAAAAAGCTCAGAGTTGCTACATGTTCAATCACAAATTAAATCTATTTGTGGTGTGCGTGTAGAAGTTGGGATGTAGTGATGTATAAGCCAGCACGTGTGTGTGTGTGTGTGTTCATAATGAAAGAGTGTTGATCTCTTAACAGGTGTCGGAATTCGTACCAACAAGGGGGACTTCAATTAGTGGACTAGCGAAGAAGAGGAGGAGTCCAGTGGGTTATGGCTCCGACAGGCGCAGAGGGCGGCAGATTTATTCTCGGTACCAGACACTGGAGCTGGAGAAAGAGTTTCACTACAACCGGTATTTAACGCGGAGAAGAAGAATCGAGATCGCCAACACGCTGTGTCTAACCGAGCGACAGATTAAAATCTGGTTTCAGAACCGCAGGATGAAATGGAAAAAGGAGAACAATCTGACCTCCACTCTACACGAACAGGAAACAGGGAAAGAGGTTACAGAAGGAGCCTCGAATGACACCAAGGAGTAGATTTGGGTTTTGTTTTTTTTGTTTTTTTTTTTGCATCAGGCACGTTGTATATACATGAAACTACCTATAAAAAAACCATGTGCCATAATTATGTGTGATATTTCATACATATATGTATATTGAAAAATATGGCTACAAACTACCTATCAATCAAACTACCTGTTGAATTTTGCCTCACAAACTGTTATGCGCTATAACTGTGGCTTTCCACGTGTATCTATACTCCACGTATTCATCCTATAGGAAGGTGCGCTTATATAAAGCTACCTGCTGGCAGCACCTGCCCAATTTTGTTACGGATTAAAATCCGAAGGGAAACTGACAATTCATAATAATGTATACATTTGCATATATGGAAAGAATGTTTATATGAAATGACCTTGCCTTAGCTGTTAAACGCCATGAGAGGAAGAGTAATGGGCTGGAACTGAGGGCCTCGTCGATGCATACAGGAAACTGTTCGGTTATATAAAACTACCTACTGAACTGGTATCATTTTTAAATAAACATCAACATGTATCCTCAACGAGTCTAATCTGAGTCATTGAATATCTAATCTGAATCATTGTATATCTAATGTGTGTCACTTACATGTCATCTGATATTGCACCAGCATTAGCGATATTAGAGTCACAAAATCATGATAAGCCCCTGAGCACATCGCTTACTGCGGCTCCTGAGCGGATTCTCAAGAAGTCAGACATCATGTGTGTCATAATTATGCACATTTTCCCATATTTCATCTTTAAGAATTAAACTCTTCATTCGAAAAAAAAGTAGTCCAAATTTCCTGTTTACATGAAACTATGACAAACAGCCAACAGAGCGTCTATAAATAATCTGAAAAGACAACAATTAAAATAAATAAATAAATAAATACAAACTTTAGCTAAATTCCACCAGGTTTGAGCTTTTTCCAGTTTGTTGCTGGAAGTGTAACCTAGCGCTCAGCTCAAACTTGCAAAACGATTTTACAACAAAGTGATAAATTTTTATTATTTTTCGTTTGTTTGATAAACTTCATCCTATATTTCTACCAATAAGAGTTCAGGACTGTGCGAGTTATTCGGGCTTTACACTGGAATCAGAGAAGTGAAAATATTCTACATTACCAGACTGCAGATCAAAAGAGCAACTTCAAACCAGTTTAGAAATATCGCAGTGGAGTGTAACAAAAGTCTATAAACTATAGAGTATAAAACCTCGCGATGTTAAAGGCTTAATATACAAACAAACACCTTTCACTCCGAGAAGCAGCAAGTCGGGAAGGTGGATGTTTAAAGCAGTGCAGTGCTGAGCTTCGGCTTTACTTACGGGAGAGAATTTCGAGATTTGGACCATCACCGAGAGGTCAGGATACAGAGACTTTCAAATGCAAAACAAAAAATTAATCTAAAAAACTATAATAATAAACTCATAAATAAATTAAAGAACTTTTCCCAAACAAGGCCTTTAGCTCGGTGTCTTTAATTCAGAAAAAATTCAGTGCACGAGGTATAAACTACAGTTTCACTAGAATCTTCTGAAAGCTTTAAACCCACGAGGAAGAAATAAAATCAAAAAGTGAGGGATGAAAATGAAATGAAATGAAATGATCTTACCCTGCGAACAGACTCCGGGTCAGATGTAGACAATGATTCCTACTTCGGCGAATTTGGAAAAAAAAAAAAAGCCAAAATACAACAGCAGCATAAAAGGTTTTATTAAAAATGTCTTAAAACTAGTCAACTAAAATGATTTAACGATATACAACTATAAATGTAATGATTGATAGGCATTCAAGCTTAAGGTAGTGAGTTAAATTCCTAACGAAGTCACTTGTACAGAATAAATTAAAATAAAAAGCCAAATGAACAAGAAACAAAAGCACGTGGCAGATTTGAAGGGAAATAAGATACAATTCCTCCAGAAAAGCTCGTATTATCTCACACTGAGTCCATGTTTTGTTATTTTACTAGAATCAGGTGAATGTGTTTAGTGAAGCTGTAACGGAAACCTGCTGGAATGTGAAGGGATTTGGTCAGAGCCACATTTCTGTAACGTTAAACTCCTAACAGCTTGAGAGTAAAATGTGATGATCCACTGTTTAACCACCATATTTTATCCTCTTCGGAAAACTCAGTTCACTTCAGCATTTCAGAGCCTAATTCAGTAACTTTTACATTCTCAGTTCATTAAATGACGTTTATCAGAGAATCACAATAATCACACATGAGCTTGGTGGTGAACAGACCAGACAGCTGGAAGTCTAAAAGATCAGTAAAGCTATCAAAGACCAAGAGAAAAGAGGAACAACACTGAGGGATACAATCTGGAACTAATTAATTAATTAGCTTTAACCTTAAATACTTACATTATTATTATTATTATTATTATTATTATTATTATTATTATTATTATTAGGGCTGATGTTTTGTTGTCTGTTAATCTGATGGAAAATTGGGTGTTTAAAATGTAACTTGTTTTTAAAGCATGTGATGATCTTACACAAAGTCACTTGTAGTAAAACACGGCACTTATTTCAGGGCTCACTGTCCTTATGACTCCTAATGACGTCTGTCTGATTGCTCTATTTCTCTACTGCTGGTGTGAAATCAACAAAAACTTTATAAGGAATTAGATTTAGCAGAATAAATCCCCTGTCCTGTAGACTCATAATCACCAGGTGACGCTATTGGTCCTTGTTTCGAGCGCCACTGTTGCGCAACTTATCATGTTTTTACATTTCCATCAATAAAGCCCTGACATGATCTAACCAAATGCATGACTGGAGGAAACAAGCACGTGATCCACTTGAAGCGATCTATATTTGGCCAATAGCAAATGAAGATGGAAAAAACTTTCACCTATAAAAATCTGGATTAATCATAAACAGTTCAAGCAAAACACAAATCACAGGCGTTTACAGCAAGACATGTGAAAGAAAGAAGAAACTTCCAGAAAGTTTTTTTTTAACGCTTTGCGATGACATCTTACGTTTCCGATTGAAGAAATCGAGTCACGCGGATTCCGCCTTCGCAGCAACCAACAACCGCGCCCACGAAGTCCACGCGAGCGAGCGAGCGAGCGCGCGCCCTGCCCCCGTTACAGCCACCGCCGCCGTCGCCGCGTGCGGGAGATGAGCTCCGGTCCACCTGCTGACCACCAACACCACCACCACCAACACCACCGCCACCACCATGACGACTATGACCGCGCCTCGGAACCGTCTTATGACGCGCAAAGCGGAGACGCGGACGACGGGAGACGCGACGGTGCGTTCGAGGTGGAAAAGAAAGCAAAAAGCGGCGCGGAAAAGAAAGTGAAAGCTGCGCAGCTCGCGCGCACTCGACCGCAAATCTACCCGTGGATGACTAAACTGCACGCGAGCCACGGTAAAAAAAAAAAAAGAAAGAAAAGAAAAGAAAAAAAAAAGTTTTCTCCTGTCTTCACTTTCGCTCCTTCGGCTGTTTTCCTCTCTGTTTCCTCCCCCTCGTTCATTCATTGTTATTTTTTCCCCCGAGTTTTATAGACCTCATTCGGAAATAATAAAACCGACGGTCGTAAATTTTTATGACAAAAGGCTTCAATTGCTCGTAAAACTGTCCGCTCGCGACCAAGAGACCATCCGAGCCCAAATTTATGGTGGCCTAATTGGATAAGGGAAACAACAAACCACCAAACCGAGCTAAAACTCTGGATCAGTTAAATAAATAGAAGAAGTAAATGAATAGATGAATGAAAACGCGGTTCCACATGTACCCTGAAGTGCTGTAAATAGAATTATTCAGCTATTTCCGGAGCGTTAGTGTGAGAGAGTGTGTGCAGGGATAAAGTGCGCAGTGTGAAAGAAGCCACAAGGAGCCAGATTTCTCGGGAGAATAAACATTAAAGATGCGATGTGTTGTGGAAGCTCCAGAAGCTGAGTTTCAGGGACTCGGTGTCAGCGTCCATGTGGTTTAGAACAACTAGTTTTTTATTGCTACTGATAATAATCTGATTTGTAATCAGAACTTTTCCTCCAGAGATAACTGATCAGTGTTAATTAAGCTGATTAAGCGGTTCATTAAATGCTGCTGGGGTTAAATCAGAGCCATGGGAGGAAGCTGGAACTTCCAAGTATTCAACAGTTTAGGTTTGTGTGTGAATTCGAGTAAATATTAAATTTAATTCAATTCAAAGCTTTGTGATTAATAAATAAATAAATAAATATGTAAAGGAAAAGCAGGTCAGCAGTGCAACACGCTCCTGATGCTGCATGTGGCCCGTGTTAAGTGCCGCAGTGTTAAAAGTAGACTTGTGTGTGTTTATTCTGTTTTTTTTGTTTTTGTTTTTTTTGGGTGAAACTTCAGAATCGGATGGGAAACGAGCGAGGACGAGTTACACCCGATACCAGACACTGGAGCTGGAGAAAGAGTTTCACTACAACCGATATTTATCCAGACGAAGGAGAATCGAGATCGCGAACACGCTGTGTCTGAGTGAGAGGCAGATCAAAATCTGGTTTCAGAACCGCAGAATGAAATGGAAGAAAGACACAAAGACACAAAATGAAACATCAGTACTAAACTAACCTAAACTAAACTAAACTAAACTAAACTAAAAAAGGCTTAGACTTTATAATGTCTTATTACTAATAGGTCTGTGGCGATATTACAATTTCTGATCATGATAATCACCTGGCCTTCATTTCACCCTCATAATACTGTACACTCAGGGAGAGAGAGAGAGAGAGAGAGAGAGAGAGAGAGAGAAGGCTACTATACACTTCCTTGATGTTGTGGTGGCGCTGTACCTTTAACAGTCTGTATACATTTAACCTAGAAATGTGGATATAACGTTCACCATGTCTGCACCTTCAACCATTTTAAACCACAATATCCACATTTCCAGGTGAAAAATACAAAACACCTACAAAGTGTAAAAAGTATAAAAGGCAGCACTGCAGAGACAAGGACAGGTACAGGTTAGTACAGTTATTCCTGAGTGTTTAGGCATTTTTTAATCCTCTCTAGTCTTGAGTCATGAAGATGCAGACCTCCATGTTTAACTTTTAGTGAACTTAGAGATGAAGTGCATGAGGAAGTGCACATGCACTGCTCCTTCCAATTCATTTATAACCCGGAACCTGTACAAACCCAGGCCTTATGGCACTGCTGTTGGGTTTTGGGACGCTGCCCAAAATGGCCACCTAGTGAGGAATCCTCCAAAATAATACGTAAAGCTCAGGAGGGTCATGAGCGCGTGATGAGAGCTTCATGTCCACAATATATATCTAATAACAGAGGATCGGCACAAGCTACTACTGATATTAACCCGCGAGTGTCATTTCTACACTGTAACAGGTCTGAGTGTGAGAATGCATCACTGATGCTGGAGTTAGAGCGCTTAAATATAGACCTAATACTGAGATATATTAATATAAACGTGTGAAGATGTATTTTTGTCTAATTTATGAGATTATAACGCTTCAGAACTGCTATGAGACACCGAGCTCAGTGCACAGGACTACAGCTTTACCTTTTGCTTAATCCTTAATCTTTGTTGATGTTCTGTTCTCTGACTGACTTACAAGCTTGGGTAAGAGACTTGTTTTTTTTTCTTTAAGACCCTCAGTGTTTATTGTAAGTCACTAACCAAGCAGATGCTGTATATTGGAAATATTTCACACAGGCTAAACAATCCTCATGGCTGTGCACACAATGGATTCAATGCAATAAACGAAAATCCTGAACTGAATAAAACATCTTAAAGTGCCACTTGTGTGAGTGGGTGTGTGTGTGTGTGAGTTGTGTGTGAATGGGTGTGTGTGTGTGTGTGTGTGTGTGTGAGTTGTGTGTTAATTCGATGCTCAGCTGCTAAAGAGACACTGAGTGATTTCCGCTCATGTCACTTGTCCAAATAACAACATCCGCAAAGTGTCAGCTTTATTTCCAGAATCAGCTGAAGGAATTTCAACTATGTGCTCCGTTACGTTTCACAAACCAAATATCTAAAATCTTATTATTTTTTTTTCTTGTTCAGGGCAGAAATTCATAGGATTCCGTTACAAGGTCTTGGGAGAAAAAGGTCTTGGAATTAATCTCCCAATAAGCTGTAAGAACGCAGGCGCGGTGTCAGGGCGAGCCTCACCCTGCTCCTCGCTGCCCTTCAGCTCCTCTGTAATTATTTACAGTACAGACAGATGCCTGTAAAACGCTTTATGGCCCTGACACCTAATAAAACTTTATGGCTCTAAAACGACGACAGTTGTATCCTGTCTATTGAAACAGATGGGAAATGAGACCAGGTTTTATTCTGACTGACTCTGATGTCCACTCCACAGTTACGTAACGCTTTAGTCCTTTATTAATAAGAATACAAGTCAGTTAAATAATAATAAGGAGCTGTAGGTTAGATTAAACTCTGTGGTAGCCTAAATATTACAGATAAAATGGGGAATGAAATTTAATATGTAAAATATTTTCTTTTGAAAGTTGGTCGAGTTAAATGAATAGTTATTAGATCAACCTTAAATACAGACATTTATTATACGAATTCTTTCATATTTGTGAAGATAAAGCAAAAATGTAAAAAACAGTTCAATTTCAGACACTGCAAATAAATAAATAAACACTATGATGAATATTACACACATACACTGCACATTAACACATGTATTTTAAGCAATGGCCTATAAATGATGCAGGTTACTCACCACTGCAGCGTCGCTTAAAGCCCGCAGTAACACAACCGATTATTAATAATAATAAAAATAAATAAAATATTCAGCACTGGCCACAGCTACAACCCGTGCGGATGCGTGTTTTTATCCACTTTTTTAAACTTTTGCAGCCTGAATGAGGCCTATAGTGTGTATGTGTGTGTGTGTGTGTGTGTGTGTGTGTGTGTGTGTGTGTGTGTGTGTGTGTGTGTGTGAGTGGCTCGCGTGCAGCACGTGACGCTATTAGAATAAGTTTTATGGTTTATAGGCAGAAGTGACAAAACAAGCCCCCGAGTTAAGGCCATGCGAGTGGACAGAAGACCACAGAGGCCCCTGGATGATTTTTTTTTTGACTCCAAAATGGTGCTGTAAGTTAATAACCTAACTCGTAATGAAATAGTCACGTGCTCCTCCACCACCCTGGGGGGATTAATTAATACTCTAATTCAATGTTTTCTTCAGAAAATGTTCATTTAATGTTTCCTGAGCAAATGCTCGTGGTGTTCCCCGAGCTAATGTGTTTCAATTAGGCGTTTTAACTGCTCTGGGTAATCTTATTAAGCTTCCAGTTTCCTTGTTTTTGTTTTCTGATGTTATTTTACAGCGTCAGGAGCTTTGAATCCACTTTGTCGACCATGAAATCAGTGCAAATGGACAAGACGTTTAGCTTTTGCTTAATTTATGTTCATTAAAAGAGAGAGAGAGAGATTATATTTTCTGTCTTATTAGGCTTGGCTAACAATCTCTCTCTCTCTCTCTCTCTCTCTCTCTCTCTTACTAACTAAAGTGGATTCTGCACTTGACAAGTATTGTGTGTGAAAAGTCTTTATTAATATAATGTCTTTATAAAACCTTCGTGAGGAGACAATTAATGCATAAAACCGGTGAATAAAATATTTTAATCTTTATTCTGTTAAAGACTGCCATCTGTGAGCTTGCCAGTGAATTTGAAACTTAAATAGATGTGTAATGTGTGTGTGTGTGTGTGTGTGTGTGTGTAATGTGCTGAAGTTAGTGTTGCAGCTTCACCTCGCAGGTCACGTACTGTGTGTGTGTGTTAAAGGGCCTACATGCTAGAAGAAGTGCTTTTGTAGTTAAAATGTGAAATGTGGCCTCAGCACTGAGGATGCATCCGGTTTTTTTATCTCTTTCTGCGTTGCATAATCATTATGATGGAGCTCATTTTCAAAAGGTAATTAGCAAGAAAGGCATCAAGCGGAAATAGAAAGTAAAGTTGGCCTACAGGCACGAGGCCTTAATGCTGAAAACATTATATTACACGTATTAATTCTCCTCTCTCATACACACACACACACACACACACACACACACACAAACACACACACACACACACACAGCTAATAATAATAATAATAATAGAAAAGACAGTAATAGTTTGTATTATTATTATTATTATTATTGGGTTCAGGCAGCTAGTTGCTCAGGGTTATCATGAATCAGTTATCATGAAGCGATCCACAGCCACATGAGCAGATGATGATGTATTTATTTATTGGCTCCTGGGGTTTGGAGATGAGGAGATGACCATCATTTAGCGAGCACTACATCTATAATACATGGAATTTAGTCGGACTCTTAAATGCTACCTCCGAGTTATTACTGACAGAAAACACGCTTTAAAATGGAGTTTAAACCAAAAGCCAGACAAACATCTTTCAGAAAGCATCAGGGTCCTGACGCATATTAAGTCTACATTCAGTCGTGTGGATGAAGGGAGGACAAATGGCGTTTTGTATCGGGACAAATTTCATTGGCGGCGTCTCATCAATAACTCCTTGGCAGTGAACTATTGAAACAGATCTGATGGCGGGGTGAAACGGCGGTCACCCTGTCTAATATTAAAATATGTCCTCAGCAAGAGAGAGGGAGAGGAGAGAGAAAGGGTGAGGGGTAGAAAGGGGGGATGGGGTTGGCACGGAAGATTTATGGAAATATATATGAACAAGCAGCTGGATCTGAGCTGAGATTTCCCCATAACGAGCAATTTCGGGGTTTTGATCTATAAATTTCACTTTCTGAACAAGACATTGGCCAAGAACAGCCATTAAATTATAATATGAGGAAATACGTAGAAAATATTATTATTATTATTATTATTATTATTATTATTATTATTATTATTATTATGCTGCGTCAGATTTGGCTGGTCCCCACGAGTAATTTTTTTTTCTAACAAGAAATGCAGCTTTTATTAAAAACAAAAGAAAGACCTAGAAGGTTGCATTTTGGTTACTGAGGTCATGGTTAGTGTAGTGTTGCGTTAGTGTAGTGTTAGTGTAGTGTAGTGTTGTGTTAGTGTAGTGTTGTGTTAGAGTTAGTGTAGTGTAGTGTTGTGTTAGAGTTAGTGTAGTGTAGTGTAGTGTTGTGTTAGTGTAGTGTAGTGTAGTGTTGTGTTAGTGTAGATGTAGTGTAGCATAGCATTAATTAGCTGCAGTAATAATTACGTCGTTGCGAGGTCCTCACAAGGATAGTAAGATAAGCGTGTGTGTGTGTGTGTGTGTGTGTGTGTGTGTGTGTGTGTGTGTGTGTGTGTAGTGATACACCACTGAGTCTTTTGCTGCTGTTTGTTTGTAAGTCGTCTATATGCACCCTGTAGAACCGAATTTGTGTGACATTCAGACAACCGCAAATTCGCATCTACGGGACTACATGGGCGATTTCTAACCCCTGATTCTGTACAGTGCAGTGTGTTTATATTTAAACCTTCCTGAATCATACTGTGTGTGTGTGTGTGTGTGTGTGTGTGTGTGTGTGTGTGTGTGTGTGCGTGCAGGAACAGGGATGTGAGACTGGAAGTAGATAAATAGAGGTGTATAGTGGTGTGTAGAAAGTACATGCGTAGAGGTGTATAAATGATATTTATCTCATTTTGGACATGATTGCAGAATGGTGTGTGTGTGTGTGTGTGTTGGGGGGGGGGGGTGTTGGGTTATTGCTGTTTCAGTAACTTTCCTGCCTGCTATAAAACGTTACCACTGTTGACAGAGTATCATGTTAACTGATCAACACTGATTTAAAAAAAGGAAAATGCTCATTGCACAACAATAATCCGCCATTATTATTATTATTATTATTATTATTATTATTATTATTATTAGCTAATAAGTTAAAGAGTGCCAACATTCCAGATGAGTCTAGAGATGTATTTATTTGTTTTTTTTATGTTAAAAGCTGATCCACTAAATAATAATAATAATAATAATAATAATAATAATAATAATAATAAAACAGGCTACGACAGAAGCTGATAATGAATTTCTTTCTTTAGCATGTTTAGACTTTAAAAAAATATAAATCATTCTTAATGTGTGTAGTTCACAGTGTAATAAACTGCCCCAGTGGCGCGAGCAGAACAGACCTGAGCTCCTGCTTTTAAAATGCAACCAGAAATATTTTAAACTGAATTCCGCCTGCGGCCAATTTCACAGAAATGCTTCTACAAATAAACTGGTACTGTGATTTTTTTTTCCGCATGATATTTGAGCGGGTTTTGGATGTTGCCAAGAAAATCTTGGCTTCCTCATCCGGGTATTTTGACCCCAGTGCCTGCTATTGGCCTGAAATGAGTCTCGTGATCAAAGAAACTTTGCAGGCTCCGCTTCTGTGCTGGGAGGGGTGGGCTTTTATAGAGCAGTAAAACGACACAAAGAAGGAAAATTTATTTCTTCCCCCTCCCTAAATTAATGATCATGAGCTCGTATTTGATGAACTCGAACTACATCGATCCTAAATTTCCTCCGTGCGAAGAATATTCGCAAAATGACTACATCAGTGCTGAATGTTACAGACGCGCCCGGGACGCCGACTACCAGCAGGAGTTGTTATATCCTCAAAGTGTCACCTACCAGGAGGGCAAATATGAGTGTGAAAGCATTCCCGAGCACGGGGGGCATTTACACGGGGCAAAAATATACACACCTCCGACTGCTGCCCCTGCCACCCAGACAACTGCCCCTGAACTGCCCTCCGACAGCAAAGAGCCCGTGGTGTACCCCTGGATGAGGAAAATCCACTCCGGTGCAGGTAGGCGAGCGCGCAAAGCCAGGACCATCTATAGCTGATTCTTTTTTCCTTTATTTTCTCTCTTTCTTTATGTTCTGCACTGTTTGAACTGGTCATTGTTTAGGACATATCCGTGTTTCCCAGTCCCACTCCATTTTACTGCACGTTAGTGTTTTCCTGTCCTAACACATCCATTTTATCTTCAAGTTGTAAATGATCTGATCAGCTGAAATCAGATCAAGAAAACGCTAAAGTGTCCAGTACAGGGGGGAATAAAGGAGCACATATAAGCAACAACTCTCATTCTTCTCGTTCCTCCGTCTCTCTCTCTCTCTCTCTGTTTATGTTCCCGTCCCTGTATTACTTTCCCTTTATGTTTGCCATTAAAGCCCACCAGTCACGCTGGCTATGTGATGTTTGACGGTATTAAGAGAGAAATCCTTTGAAGCGACACACACACCAGGCGGATTTACTAGCGAGCGTCGGCTATTACACCCGCCATAAATTTTACAGCAGGGCCAATAGACCGGACAGCTTTTTTCAGTTATGTGTGNGTGTGTGTGTGTGTGTGTGTGTGTGTGTGTGTGTGTGTGTGTGTCGGAGGAGGGAAAGTATTTGAAGAGATCCTCAAAAAAAAAAAATCCCAGTGAATAATAATTCAGATCATTCATTATTTGTATAGTTTAAATGGACAAAGACCAGAGTTCATCTCATGCTAATGCAAATAAAACCGATTCGGAATGAATTAGCATGATCAGAGATGTGGATGTGGAGGTTATAACAATTCTGGTGTATTACACGAGCTCTCTGCTTTACAGTATTAATCAGCAGGTTGCCATCCAGAGCACTGCAATGAGCTTAACTCGGATGGAATGAGATTTTATCCGCTAAAAGAAAAAGTAAAACAGTCGTTTAAATTAAATTAGCCATTTTTCGTGGCAGGTCTGTAGAGTGTGTGTTACACTGAGGCTCCTAACTTGTAGTAAATGTCAGTTGTAGTGTCTGTGCTGTAAGAGACTGGTCGGTGAGACGGGGTCGGTGTGAAGTGAGGTCGCAGGCTGGCTTAGGGTTAGGGTTAGGGTTATCTGTAGGATGATCCCTGAAGTGCACTCACTTACTTTCTGCATTCTTCTAGACAGGTTTATCAGGTAGAAAGCAGAATCCTCCGGGGTTAAGTGAACTCGTGAAAGTCCAGGAGGAAATCAGTGTAATTCAGAATAATCAGTTCATAAGGCATCAGTAAATATTTTAACTCTTGCGTTCTGTTCGCGTCCAGTTGTCCCGTTTGAAACTTTTTACCCATGCTCGTTTTTCTTTAACACCTAACTTCAGGCCTGTGTGTTTGCACATTTTCTGCTCTAAACATGAAAACGTGAAAAAATTGACCTCCTTTTGGTGAATGTGCTAAACACTCTGCTCAGTGCTCTGGTCATTGTGACCGGTGATAATATTAATAACCGCTTTTTACAGAAATCAATCCAGTGAATTCACTCTGAGTGTCTGAGTGTCATATCACCTTCGGTCATGTTTACACTCACAGCTGCAGCAGGTAGGAGGATCTGCAGGTAGGAGAAGAAGTGCTTGTGTGTCTCATGGTCTGTTCTTTTCCCATCCATGCTCCGTGTCAGCTGTCCAAAGTCAGTCTGACCCGTGAGCACTATCTATTACCACACCACACAAGCATTAAAGCGTTAAGATGATCAGCATCCTCGACTTTATTTCAGTTAGAAAGAACACATCTGTTTAAAAAGCTTTTCTTCTCTGCTTTCAGCGAGCTCGTATGGCTCGGAGTCCAAGCGATCCCGCACCGCTTACACGCGCCAGCAGATCCTGGAGCTGGAGAAGGAGTTTCACTACAGCAGATACTTAACCCGGAGGAGAAGAATCGAGATCGCCAACACGCTGTGTCTGAATGAGAGGCAGATCAAAATCTGGTTTCAGAACCGCAGGATGAAATGGAAGAAAGATCACAGGTTACCCAACACCAAGGTCCGACCTTCATCCTCCTCCTCTTCCTCGTCTTCCTCAAACAGTGCAGCGCGAGACCAGGACATCACAAAAATTTAGACTAGAGGGACATTTCAGACATTTCAGACATTTCATGGACACCAGAACGCAACAAAACAGCATTTCATCACCTTCCTTTAAATATAATCAAAAGTTAATTTATTTGAGCTTATTTATTTTTATTTAAACTTTAAATTCGTTTAATAAAGCTGATTCGTAAGTATTTATTTCGTATTTTCTTTGTATTAATACTTGAACAGGACGCATTCTGTCCGCCCTCCATCTGCCAGCTTGCACATTGTGACTTATTTATACAATTAAGCTAACTCATCTGTTATTTATGTTGTGTGTGTGTGTTTTTTTTTAATGTAAAGATTTGAGCCTGCTATAATATGGGGCACTTACACAAAAAACATTAATGTAGTCTGTTTTTTTTTCCGTTCCTGTGTACATTAGATGGTGATTTTTAACCTGTAGAAAGTCCTGTGAAATGGACTTGGTGTTATTTTGTGCTGTAAGTGTTTGTGGTCAATAAAGTCGTCATGCATCAAATGTGACCGAAAAACATTTCATAATGTTTGTTTCTTCCTCCAGATAATCTGATAGCAATTTCTCGAGTAAGAAAAACAAATAAAACAAAATCAAAGCAAACGCAATTCGGAGCATCTCAGCACTTATCACTTATTATATGTGTAGCGTTATTAGCGCAGTGTGTGTGTGTGTGTGTGTGTGTGTGTGTGTGTGTGTGTGTGTGTGTGTTTTATAACTGCCGAATGATTCCTGATTACTGTTGTATAACGAGAGCATTAGAGCTGAAAAGACAGCGAGCAGCTGTTTCTGGTCGCTCTTCACTTCATGTAAACTCACACACGGAATTCAGCGGATGATGAGCAGCTCGGGTTCAGCTGGAGGCCAAGTGTCTTTAGCTAATGGGTGATGACCTTTTCAGAGGCGTTTCCCACCACACAGGCTTTAGTGTGTGTGTGTGTGTGTGTGTGTGTGTGTGTGTGTGTGTCACGGATGTGAACATCACTGAGACCAAATAAACATTTTAGATCACAGTAAATTTTCTACCGCAAAAAAACACTGTCACTGTAAAATGTCAAACAGAACCGACTTTGAACCTTTTTGTGAATATTCCCGGATTTCTGTAGAAATACTCTCAGAAGTAAAAGTAGCAAACTGTACTGTTTACTGTGGTATCTTTAGTGCGTATCTCGGAAATTAGCTTGTGATCCTGAAGTTCTAATTATTGGAAATAATTTTCTTCAGATTATTAATTCCACATGTTGGTTTGATGGCAGCGGCACAGAGACCAGGAAAAGTAGATCTGCAGCCTGGTGCCTTTATTTCTGAAAGTGAAGAAATTAAAAAAAAAAAAAAAAAAGCTGGCGTGATTTTCTTGAACAGAAAAATATACACTGTAACCCGTAATATTTAATAAAATGGTTAAAGTCACGTGGTGGCTCGGTTTAAATTCCTTTATGACAAATAGAAAATTAAAATATTTAGCGTGTTCTGAAAGAAAGTGAAGCTTTAGACATAAGCAGGTTTCCTGAGTAATAAATCCAGACGGGTTTACAGACGGGGCTCTGCGATACTGTTCATCACATTTCAACACATCTTCTATTCCAGATTTAGATGCCTGTTGGCCGAACTGAGGATTAAACACAAAGACAAATATAAAGAAGGGGAAATGTATAAGTGGCTATATTTAGGAGTCAGGGAGTAACTTGTGTATGTGCATAAGCATAGCCTACTGCATGGTGCACGCACTTTCCCCAGATTGTGTGTGTGTGTGTGTGTGTGTGTGTGTGTGTGTGGGTTGGTTTTCTTAAAGGCTCTAACTACATTCCCAAGGTGAACTAGAGGTCATCTGGCTATTGAAGAAGAAAAGAAGGGAAGCGTTGGGCTGCTATTCTCTGTCTCGCGTGTGCGCAGGCGCAGATGATCCACTGCTAATTCTGTGAGGAAAGTGAACTGGTTTCGTCAGGACACATTTCCACGCTGGGTCGCTTTTTCCTTGGCGAAACGGAGCTGGGAATTCTAGACAAAAGCTGTTTGAAGCGCTGAGTTTTGATTCCGAGATAAAATGTTGAATTATAGTTGAATTATCCAGCAGAACATGAGGGATGGTGGATGGTGTGGTCGCTGAATGTTTTTAAAACTTGTAAACAAAACAAAAAATTAGCATTCACTGCATCATAGTGTCTAAATTAAAAAAAGATCGATGAGTCACGTGAGCTGATGAGGTTTTGTGTAATTGAGAGTAAAAGCAAAAATAAAAGATGGTTAGTTATAAAATAATGAAAAATAATCTACTGCACTTTTTACTTTTGCTAAATCATCTTTTGGGGGAAAATATAAACGGAGCACCTTAATTAGCATTACTGCCAAAGCAAGTTTATTATAATTAAAAGCCAAAAAAAAAAATTAAGCCAGGAGTTATTTCTGTTTCTACTGTTTATGACGAGACAAGAGAATTAACGCAGTTATTAATCAAATGTTTCATTTATTTCCAGACAGGATGCAGCTTCAGGCGACTCCATGTTGCTGTCGAGCTGTTTAGTGGAAGGTTCAGTAAATTAGGAATGAATAAACATTAAGGTAACTAATGCCAGTGCATTTAAACGGGTGTGCTTCCTGATCCTCGACGCCTCGAGCTCTCGCTGAAGATAATCACCTAATGGGATGCCAAAAAAGACTACAGCATGCACACACACACACACACACACACACACCGTTCTCTAAACACACGACATCGTCTGCTGTGCCTTTCTTGTGGCTAAGTTGGGAAGTTACTCTGAGTTTCTGTGACTCGGAAATAAAAGCCACCGAGTCCCTCTGCGAGGAAAAGTGCATCTATTGTCTGTTCATTTATAGCGAAGGATCATCCTGAGTTCACTCAGAGTTCACTCCAGTCCAGGCCAGAGCTCGGAGAGATCATCCTTTAATCATCCCGAGCCTCAGATTTCTCTAAAATAAATGATGAAAATGAAAGCATGAGTATGATGATGTCAGGAAAGTTAAACAAACAAATAAATATATAAGCAATGCTCATAAACCAGGTCAGAACATGTTCATGTGCTATTAAGATAGAATAATTGGTTATATTTAGAAAATCACATCACAGTAAATATGATATTTATGCAATATATATATTTGAAATAAAAAAACATAACACATCACCTTGGATTCACCAATAACTGCTGGTATTAATGCCAAAATTCACTTTATTTCATATCAAAAGATTGTTTTTTTGCACAAACATTAAGCCGCTCAGCTGCTTTTACACTTCGTATGAGAATATAAATCTCTCTTAATGTCCTCTTTTGTTTATTCATTCAGAGCTGCTGTTATATGCACCAGCTTCCCTGTACGGAGGAATTCTTCATGTGCGTGCTCTTTAAAATAAATAATAAATAAAATCACATCATGTGTTAAGAATCATCAAAAAGCTGTCATGGTCATATTTAACATAAAGACACACAAACATTATGAATATGAAGGATGAAGAATGAGATTCATGTTTGTTTATATTGTGTCTGGACCACACAAAGCTCCTTAATTTAGGATTTCACAGATTTCAGCTCCGAAAAGCATCGAGATGTTAAATAAACTGTGAAGAGAAACAGTGAGTCGCGTGTGAGAGCTTTAACGCCGAAAATGAATGACGTCCATTTGGGGGAAATCTTGAGACAGGTTAAAAGTTCAAGTGGAGCAAGTGGATTTATTAGTGAGGAAGAACCGAGGCGATAAAATGACTAGAAAGATGTGGTAGATGTTACATGCAGGAAAAACGGAGAGCTGTGAGGATTCTAGCTGAAGCGAGAAGGTCAGAATTTCTCTCACTTTGTTATAGCTGAGAAAATTTAGACTTAATGTTTACACACATTCCTGCATTTTTACACATAGCTTTTGTTTCAGCTTTCTTACAACCTGTCAAATAGGCTATTGAAAGTTCTGATAGAATATTATCTGTGGTCTTATTGATAATAATAATAATAATAATAATAATAACAACAACAATAACAACAACAGTAACAACCATCACCACCACCTCACACACTCTCTCTTTTTCCTTCTTTCTCTTTAGATAAAATCAGCAGTTGGGCCGCTCTGGTGTAATGAGGATCCAGGCTCTGATCTTCCATCTTGTTCTAGCAAGACGTCCATTATTAAAGGAAAAATCTCACCAGCCACTGATCAGAGAAGAGAAAACAAGCCATATTAGTTATCCAAGTTACACAGATTAACAAGATCTAGGGCCATCAGTCACACTGTAAATCTAAAATACAATTCCACAGGATAGAAAAACGACTTTACACGTCAGCACACAGAGAGAAGTAAGAAGTTCATCCTTTCATCCCTCAGTATAACGGTATAATAGTGTGATATAACCACATGCGCAGTACATGAGCCGGAAACTGATTCAAATCGTTCATGTTGCTCCAACAGTCTCACTGTTTACACGGCATTTGCACACTTGACCTTGACTCAGCATCTTGCACAACCATATTTGCACTAATCCACCCTCGTGCACAAACACATCACACACTCCTTCCATTGTATTGCACAATAATACAGTCCTAGAAATCAATATTGTATTTATTATTTTTTTTATTTTAATATGCACTGCCTCAGAACCTCAGACTCACGCAGGCAGTTTTGCACCAAGACTGTATTTACACACTTGCTTTTATTTTTACTGTTTCATTTGTATTATATTAGTTTTTTATTTGGTGTTGTGTGTGGCTTCATTTTGTAACTGAGCGTTGGCCAGATCGCTGCTAAACCGAACAAAAGAATCTCATCTCATCACTAAAGGTAATGCAGTGTGTGTTTGCATTTACAATATCAGAACTGAAAATGAATTACACGTCGAGTTTAAATCACAGATTAGCCAACAAGCAACTGAAACTAGTTTAATCTCGGATATAGTTATGATTAATAGGATGGACATGTAAAGCTTGGACTTCATGCAGATTCAAGGTTTTATTGGTATTGTCTTGGAAAGCAATTTACAGAACTACTCCAAACAGAGACACTTTATAAATGTGAATATACATCAAACTAAACTGCTAACTTTGTACTTCTACCCAAGACAGACTTTACAACCTAAACTTAAACATTTATAACTTTATAGTGGAAGCTTTCCTGGAAATGTGTGCTTGAGAGATTACTGGTCCATCTCACATCTCACATCACACTACATTAGCAGTGTATTTAGTGCACTAGTGTGTTTACGCTGGCTACTATTAACACCCCAGTGATGTACTGTAAAAACACTCAATCCAACATTCAGCGCATCTCGTAACAGCAGTGGTAGCTTTCCATTTTAAAATAAATGCACAAATCATTAATTTTGCGAACAGCAAATTAAAACCAAAACTGTAATTCTGGAGTTTTGCTGTTGTTTAACTCTTTTACTGTGAAACCTGCATCTGAAACTTAAATGAGCCAAAAATCCAACAGAATCCAAACAAATCACGAGGTGTCAAATTATACACAGACAGAATCAGCGCTATCTATTTTAGCTAACCAGGCTAGCTAGGAAACATTAGCTACCTTACTAGGCTAACATTTCCTAGAATTATAATCATTGAAGGTACATTTTATCAAATCTTTGGTAGGTTTTTTTAATTGGAAAATGTAAAATTAGCCAGACTAAGCTGCCCACATCAGGTAAATGCTTTTAGCAGCTAGTTTGACTGTAAAGTTAATGATGGCGTATGTTTTAGTCTGAGTGCTTTTACAATACAGTCACAGCAGGTATGGCAGTAAAAGTAAATATGCTCCCAGAATTCAGCACAACCAACAGTACAATGTGTTTTATAGTCCAGTAAAAGTGTTGTACTGCTTTAAATGCATTATTTTATTGAAATATTTCTACTGAAATTCATACTATATTATATCCTAGTGTGTGTGAATACAGTGTATAATGTGCGATCTGAGACACAGCCCTTGTTGACTAATTTAGAAGTGATTTCTTTTAGAAAAAATGGGATTAATATGAAAAGCAGAAACTGCAGAGAGTGAAGAATCCAGTGAAGTTAAAACATTCGGTTTGGCTGATGCGTTTTCAGACTGTAAGCAAAACTCAGAACCATCACATCACATCACACGCATGAGAAACTGAATAAAATCCCCTGTAATGCTGTTTACACATACGGTTTGAGATATTCTGCATTCCTGGTATGGCAGCTTTACATTTCTTCTTGTTTAAACCTCAAAGAGATGATTAGATGTTCTTCTATTCCTCACGTAAACTAATCAGAATCAGATCAGCGCATGACCAGAAGCACATTTGATCAGATCTCTCTCTCTCTCTCTCTCTCTCTCTCTCTCTCTCTGCGACGGCCGTGCTTCATCACCGCTGAACTAGACGTCGAGCCTCCATCACGCTGAGAAATGAGAATACGATGATGCGTGTTCGGGTCAAAGGTCACACTTTTAGCATCAGGTCAACTGATCAGGGCTTGTAATCTCACCCAGTTTTGTCATGAAGGTGTGAACTCAACACCACCAGCTAATACACTGCTTTATTAGATCAACAATCCCGACTACTTACGGAAATGTGCTTTTAATGAGACCAAAAAAAAAAAAATAAAACAATTGAGGCCGTAGGGAAAAAAAGGTGTGCAAAAGGAAATTGGTGATATTGATGTTTGAGATTTTTTTTTTAAATAATATGCTCAAATAACGCAGAGAATAAAGAATAATAAAAAGGAAGAGCATGAGCAACACAGGAGAGAGATTTTTAAATAAATAAATAAATAAACATCTAAATTTATCTGTGATATTAAAATGAAATAGAACGAACCACAGCCATGAAACCACATGGAATTGAATTAAACGGAGTGAATATTTTATTCCTGGCTACAAACGTGTGAGTTAGTAGAAATACATTTCTGAATTCAAGTGCAGTTTTATTCAATTCATTAATATTCAAATCTCTGATCTAGACTATACATATTCATGTCTATAAATGTCAGCGGAATTGAAAATATATGCTTATACAGTGGAAAAAAAAGCTATAGTAATAGAAATTCTGTTGAAGTGCATAAATATAGAAATATTTCTGTGTGAAGTGCATGTATATGTATAAGGTGTGCACATTTCCATACGCAGCTATTTGCATACGTGTCAAATGAATCTAAATTATCTCTCTGATCTGTGCAATAAAGCCACTTTGAGCTAAACTGAATGAAAAGAGAGAGGGAGAGAGAGAGGGAGAGAGAGAAAGAGAGAGAGAAGGGAGACGGCGAGCAAATTGATATTCTGAGCATAAACAGAGGAGCTGCCGTAAGACATTCATCATGTGGAGTGCGTGTAGGAGAGACGCAGTGAGACGCGTGTCCCCTGGACGACCCCGGGAATCTGTCACACGCAGAAATATACGCTTATTATGCAAATGTATAATGTGGTGCTATTGATTGCAGCCTGTAGCAGGCCATTACCACTCCCAGCTGGGACTGTGTGTGTGTGTGTGTGTGTGTGTGTGTGTGGGTGAATCTACCATTACCATGATGATTTCATCTGCTTTTTGGTTGCAGATCTTATCATACATCACGGACGAGCAGGACAAATGAAATTAGTTCTAAAGCTGCGAAGTCTTGAAGACCACCTGCTCTGCACATTTTACTGTTCTCCTGCTTCTTCACTCTAAAATCATCTCATCACCTCACACACCCTTCATGAGGATTAAAAGCAGTGTCTTTTCACTGTCACTGGGGTTTCCACAATTCTGAGCTTTCGTGTTTTATTTCTTCGCCTCATGTTATATAAGACAGACACAAACACAGCAAACCTTCTATAATCATCATCAAAGTTCATTCTCTATCTGCTCGTTATTTATTAGTTTTATCTCCGTGTGCGGGATTTCAACTGAAAATGGTCCTCAGCAAGGAATCACAGTCATGTCTGGACGCTTTAGGGTCAACGTAGGTCTTGAGTGTTTTGGTGCACTGCTTGTGTGATGTCATCTTTTTATTGATTAATCGTTTGCTAGTTTAAATCAACCTGATCTGTGCAAATACATTTATGGGTTCTTCACTTCCCCTGGAACATCTCCTAATAAGGAAACTGTACATAGAACCTTCTTCCAGAGGAACAAGCCAAAAAACCTGTTTCAGAGAGCTTAAGAGAAGCTACTATCCAAGCTATTTAATTAGAATAAGTTAATCACCGAATGACTTCTGGTTAGAAAGCGATAACAATTCAAAGCAGTAAATGTGAAGCAGCCTGGAAAAAACAGCCGGATGCTGCTGTTCCTGAATTCTGGAAAAATCAGGTTTTGACCAAAACAAATATATTTTACCAAAATGACAAAATATATGTAAATAAAACATTTCCAACCTTGTTTTGGCATCTGGCTGCAGAGATTGTTTTCCATAATGAGGTTGTGTGAGGATCTGAAACCTCGCTAGCTAACTGCAATTTTCCTCACAGTTTGATCAGGTTTTTTTCTACAGTTAACAGAATTAATTCAGTTTGTAATTAGACAGCAGCTGGCAAAATATCAGCAATTCTCCTTCAACAATGCAAACAAAGAAGAGCGCACACACACACACACACACACTGTACAGACAACACGTACAAAAGGTTTAAAATATTAATAAAAGACATCAAGAAACCGATCCAGCAGATCAGAAGGGAGTGAATGGATCAGTGATTATTTTTCTGATATCAGTGTGAACGCAGATCAGTGGAGTGAAGAGACGGCGATGAGACTCGGGTTTAAATGTTATTTTATCTCACGTGATGAGACAGAGGCTGATGTGAATGATGCTGATACTCAAATTTCACTCATTTAAACTTATACTTTATGTTTTGTCTGCTGTTTTTTTTCCACCAGTAGATGAGGTTATAAATGTAGAAGCAGATGTCTCATCTTTCAGTGGAATGAAATCTTTAATTGTGATTTTCTACCTTTGCTTCTGGTTGAGAAAAGTGCCAAAGTAAAACGTTTCCATTCAGGAAAATCTGTAGCTGAACTACATACGAATTTCACCACGTGTAGGTTTTCATAGACGGTCACACAAAATAAAATCAAGCACCTCACTCAAGCACTAGCGACAGTTTGATCTACTGTGTGTTAAAATTTTCATTTCTGAAGTCTTAAGAAAACATTCGAACCCTAAACTTTTCTATGTGATTTCATGAGACATAAGACATGAACTTTTGTTATGAGATATTAATATAATAGCAACAATTAGCTATATTTTACACCAAGCAAAATTTGCTGTCTCAACAAATCAGCATTAGCTATAAATATTAGGTGTAGGTACACACATTTTAGTGAATTTATTGCTTTGCCAAACATACTGGTCACTTAAGAGACTTAAAATTTCAGAAAATTAGGAGCTCAGAGCTTCATTCTGAGCTTTCGATTTGAGACAATTGTGTTTGTCTTAAATGACCAATATTTTATAGCAGGTGAACTGAATGCAGCATGTGCTTCTCACGCAATAAAATCATTCTCTGATATGAATTCTTTTACTATGACACATTTACACACATTAGTCCTGGAGAGCCAGAAGTAAGCAAGTCAGGCGTGCCAAGAGCATAAAGAGTCCAGTACTGAGATTTATAACTGATCTCAGCTGCTAATGATATAATAACCTATACACATTTCAGTATAATATAGAAAGCCACATGAAGTTAAAAAGTGGGCATCTTTAGCCACACCTGCCATCTGCATAGAGACCAAACGCTAATGAGCTACAGAATAAAAGCCCCATGCATCAGTTTATGCAACGCTTTTATACACGATGATGAGACAGTAGGCTAATTAGCTGATTGTAAAGCGATGAGGGATTTATTCTGCTGCCACACACCAAGTCAACATCCTTAGATCTGTTGTAGGGCTGCAGCTAACCGAGCAGATCAGATCTCATGCTACATCTGAACTCTGAGCAGATTAATTTGAGATTGTAGTAATATACACACAGAAAAATACATTAGGAGCTGTGATATAGACATTTCACTAACGGGCATGGATAATATCGTGCATTTTGTATTTCATATTGCAACTGTTCTGTAATTTATATTAAAAATCTTTGGCTTTTCCAAATATAGACACACAGAGGGTTGAAACGTAAACCGATCACCACATGTCTATAATTAGCGTGCTAGCAGGTAAACCCGCCCTCATCCTGTAGTTATATAAAGCTTTATAAACAAAATAACCCATATAATCCATCACAATGCTAACGTCAATAACATCAACATCAACTCAATCACGTGTCTGTTATGTTTCCTGTGGGGTTTTTGCACTGTTTTGGGATGGAAGAAATCTCTCATTTTCATCCTGTTCAGCTTCAGTGCTGTCAGTAGAGCAGCTGGAGCGCTAAAGGAGTCTGATCAGAGGAGCTGTTTTAAAGTGAATTAAATGTATAATGCTCATTGCTGACATCAAATGAACTTTTCATGGCTAAACTAAACCTTGTGAAGCTGTTAAATGACTCAGTTTTGTGCAACAAACCAACAGTGACGTTTCTCCAGAGGAAGGCATAGCTCAGAAAAGCTTTGAAAATAAAATAAATAGAAATCGTCTGAAAGCCTGTACGCATGTTCTCATGAGTGCCACTAAAAGCTCCTAGCTAAGAATTTGTCCTTAAAACCGAGTCACTAAACTGCTGAGTTAGAAGTAACGAGCTCACTAACGAGATCACTAACGAGCAGGAGGGCGTGGTCAATCCTGTTCACAATGTTCGATAAAATGCAGCCATGTTGTAGAAAATATTTAAATGGTGGCGATTTCATTCGTAAACATAAAAATCAAACAGTAGATTTTTTGCTAAAATTCTACACTAATGAGGAGAATTAAATATAATTCACAGATAATCTACATTGCAGACTAAACCAGTAGGGCTCAGTAAAGGCTTTGTGTGAATATTTAACATAAAAAAAAAAATTTTTCTTCCTAGATGATAGTTTTTTGGTTTGTAGAGGAAATTTAATGTTTGATATAAAACAGCTTTGCTCCTGAGCTCAGTCCAGCAGTGATTTAAAGTTTATACTTAATTTAAAGTTAATACTCACTGTAATATTCCCACAACTGGGACGATATCTTCTAAAAATCTTATTCTAATTAAATATTCATAATAAACTGTAAACTTAAAACTGGATTGTGTTGTTAAATTCCAACATCAGGATTATTTCTGATTTCATCTCACTGGAGTCTGTGGAATGGAATATTTTAAAATAACTTAATTTTAAATCAGCTTTAGGTTCTGCAACAAGCACTAATGTTTTATAAATTCCTCCTAGACTGAAAAACTCCAAGTCTTTAACACTTTCATGTACGAGTCATTTTAAAATTTCTTTTAAATTTTTGTTGTAATTAAAATCATGTGATTTCTGACTGTAAAGTATTAGGTATTATATCAGAAAAGAAGAGGATTGTGCAGTACACCATGAGTAAAGAAAAAGGATTAAATATATTTGGAAAACAAAATCCACTATAGCTCACTTATAAACTAAACATATTCAGGTCTAAATCTTTACAGGTATCAAAAATGATTGTGGATGAAAGTGTAGTGAAATTTTTGACATGTACAACATGGATACAGTTTAAGTTCTTTAAAAAAAACTACTACTTTTAATTTAAAATAAATTGATATTTTTATAGAATGTAAAGGTAGGAAAAAAAAATAAAGACATGATGCCTTGAGCCTAAGCTGAAAATCTTGGTCTTACAGTTTCCTTTAAAAAATAATTAAATTAATTTTTTTTAAATTTATTTTATCTCTAAGTTTGGACCCTGTGTATGAAAGAGTTAAATAAATAAACAAACAAATTAATAGATTGATAAATAAATNATAAATAAATGAGTTTCTCTTAAAGCCACACATTATAGCTTTACCCATTTTATTTATCTATTTTATTACTTTTTTATTTTATTTTTTTAAATCAAGCCTTTCCCTCAAGAAACTCCTCTTTATCTGAAATATTATCAAGACTTCCTGCTTTCTTCCCTGTTTTTATCTGTTCCTGTTGCACTTTGGCCACGCCCCTAATCATCATTTTCACCTGTGGCTAGTTTAATAAAAAAAAAACATATTTATTACGTGTGCAACAAATACTTTATTTAAAATGACAAAATCCTTAAAAAAATTTAAACATTGCTTTTTATTAGCATGAGTCTTAACAAGCTGTTTAATTAAATAAAATACATTTAGGTAATAAATATATTTAAAAAGTTTTTTATATATATATAAAAAAAGTGAATTACACATTTTAAAAAAACAACAGTTTATATTTAAAATGAGCAATTTATTTAAAATATTTAAAAGATTATTTTTTATTAGCATGCACGTTCACTAGCTCTGAAAGCACTAAAATAAATTTAGCTAATAAACATGTTTAAATGATTTTCAGGTAAGCTAATACTTTTATTTTTAACAAAGAGAAGGTAAAAGTGCAGTTTATCAGCATCAGCTTCAGTCCGAGTTTCTGTAGGAGGAAAATTTAATCCGCATCTGCGTCATAACTGGAACTGTGTGTTTCAGCAGCCTAATAAATCTGATGCTAATAACCACAGTGTCAGAATTTACTGCAAGCACGAGCTTAGCTGAAGGTTAGCATACAAGCTGCAGCGTTTTTAAATAATTTATCTAAAACATTAGCGTAATTAAGAAGTAAAACTAAGATTAGCGATATTTATAGCATATAACAAACTGACAGTATTTTTAGCACATATTTGTAAATGTTTATAATCTACACGCTAGTCAGATAGCTAAATATGAGCTAAGATTATGAATGAATGATTAGAGTATAATCATTTATAAACACCCTAGCACATGGCTAGTTAAATGGGGATTTATAAATGGGATTTTCAGAAATCTTGTCAGCTTAGCTCACATTTAGCTAGCTGGCTAGCATGATAATTACAAGCATTATAAGATATGCTAGCACAGAGAGGATTGTGTGAATGTTAATGAATCATTTAAAATCTTCTCAGAAGTCTTGGTAGCAGGCCATAATCTTCACTTCTAATGCTAGTCAGCTAGCTAAATGTATGATCTTCACTGTCAGTGCTAGTCAGCTAGCTAAATGTATNTGTTAGCACTAGTCAGCTAGCTAAATGTATGATCTTCACTGTTAACGCTAGTCAGCTAGCTAAATGTATACTCTTCACTGTCAACGCTAGTCGGCTAGCTAAATGTATTATCTTCACTGTTAATGCTAGGCAGCTAGCTAAATGTATGACCTTCACTGTTAACGCTAGGCAGCTAGCTAAATGTATAATATTATTATATATTAATGTTTATAATATTGTTTTTTCACAGACATTTTCATCACACACACATTTACATGATTTAAAAGAGCCAAAGGTCTTAACCTTAAGAAAGATAAATTATACCTTCAGTGACTATTTAACACATTTCTGTACACACACACACACACACACACACACATCGCTAACACCGCTACACACTCGCCGATGCAACATTGCTCACATTAATCGCTTCTGCTTCAGTGACCTACATGGCTGAGTGCTGATTTAGTCATTTATTTTAAAAAAAATTCTAAGTGTGTGTGTGTGAGCGTGAGTGTGGGTGAGTGTGTGTGAGTGCGTGAATGTGTGTGTGTGTGCGTGAGTGAGTGTGTATTTGTGTGAGTGAGAGTGTGTGTGTGGATGTGAGTGTGTGTGTGAATGAGTGTTTTAATGTGTGTGTGTGTGTGTGTGTGTGTGTGTGTGTGTGTGTGTGTGTGTGAGTGTGTGTGTGTGTTAGTGTGTGTGTGTGTGTGTGTGTGTGTGAGTATGTATCCTAATGACTGACTTTAAAAGAATTGAACACTTTCTACAGAATCAGACTCAGATGAGGGCGTGGCCTAAAACAGACTCAGGTGGAGGCATGACCTAAATCAGTCTCAGAAGGGGGTGTGGCCTAAATCAGTCTCAGAAGGGGGTGTGGCCTAACTCTGTCTCAGATGGGCGTGTGGCCTAAATCAGTCTCAGATGGGGGTGTGGCCTAAATCAGACTCAGATGGAGGTGTGACCTAAATCAGACTCAAGTGGGGCGTGGCCTAAATCAGACTCAGGTGGGGGCGTGGCCTAAAGCAGACTCAGGTGGGGGCGTGGCCTAAATCAGACTCAGGTGGGGACGTTCGCGATCCAGAGCTCACTGGATCTCACTCAACTCATCACTGTGAAACTCTGTGTATCAGGAGTAAACGTAGGTAAATAAACGTTCTGCTTTCAACCAATGAAATCACAGCGCACTGAATACATTAGTGAATAATTACACACACGTCTGTGATGTGATTAGATATAATTGTTGTATTAGCTGAAATTAACACTCAGCACTTCTGAGCTCGCTGTAATTAGCGTGGAGTGATCGTGGAGAACGACGCGGCGTTTCTGTGATGCTAACGACTCGCGATGCAGCGTGATGAAGACGGAGGCGACCCGATTAACACCGAGCGAATAAATAAAGCGTTAATAAAAAGAGAAGCCGAGGAGGACGGAGGAAGAGGAGAGGCACGAAGATTCAGGACGATGGACTCAACCCTCAGGACGGAGCAGACTCAGTTAACCCCAACTCAGTGTCATGATAAACAGTTCTTTGTTTGTGTCCATTATTATTATTATTATTATTATTATTATTATTATGATGATGATGATGATGATGATGCATGTGTGTGTGTTTAAGGTCTGTAAGTTTCCCTGCTGTTTTGAGTGACCAGCGATTAAGTGATGGATGACGTCTTTTCTGTAAATAAATAAATAAATAAATAAATAATACATCAGAGGAAAATTTATTGAACATGCAGCACTTTTGATAAGAAAACACTTAAGGAAATTACACACACATCCTCGAGCGAATTCATCTTCTATCCAACAAGGCAGGAACTTTTATTATGTTTAAAGCACTGAGTAATCCATTATCCATCTCGCCTGCTCGCATGATTTATTTTTGTTCTCGTCTCCTTTTCAAAGCGCCGTTTAAAGCCCAGTGTATTTATTTATAATATCTGCATTAAACTCTACAGTCTGTTTCAAATCCAATACAAATGGAACAAAAAAAAAAACACTAAAATATAGTTAATATACCATTTAAAATTAAATCCAGTGTCTCTTTTCTCCTGAGGATCATAAGAGCTGTTATTAAAACACTGACACGGAGCCGAAGCAGATTAATTTCCTATAACAGAACGTCACAAAGTGCTTTATTCCTCTCGTACCACAGCAATTTACCAACAGTTCAACTCTTTTAATTGTCAGACAGCACGTCGTACTTTTTATCCATTTATATTACATTTAATATTCAGTGAAACGACTGAGTTCCTGTTGTCGCTTACGTTACAGCAGCTGTAAACACTCGTTCCCTCACCAGCCGCTCTTTACTCTCTCTCTTAAAGTTAATAAGACGAAAAAAAAACGCAGATTTTTACACGTTAGTGAGAAATCGCAAAGTAAATCGTAAACTCCTGGAACTGTCTGGAATCTTAAAGTTACAGCTTCACCTCTGATACTGGAGACTCCTTCCATAAACTTTACAAAAGCGTCTCCTTACAGATGAACGACTGCACACGTTTTACACGCTGTTGCTATGGAAACGATAACGTATCAGAGCGAGAGCATTAATATAAACCTGCGCTACTGTCAGAGCCGCTGTTATAGAGAA
>CM074964.1:18523373-18540446 GCA_037577455.1 Pangasius macronema | reverse complement strand
CTGCACAGAGCCCTGACCTCAACCCCACTGAACACCTTTGGGATGAACTGGAACACCGACTGAACCCCAGACCTCCAAGAATGCGGCACATTTATAGAAACTATACAAGTTAATTATTACGTTTTTGGCTTTTGTCAAATGTTTTTCTGACAGCAAGCGTCAACAAAACAATATAAAACAGTGTAGTTTTATATTAAAGCAATACAGCTGCTGCTAAGGGCCAACTCTGAACATTACACAGTACCAAATAGTGTTACATTAGTGTTTACATGGGATTTAAATAAATAAATAAATAAAAATCAAGTTTTGCACAGATCACATGGATGAGGCGCTTCCTCCTCCCGCAGTGAACACAATTAAACCGTCTGTTCGATGTTCGTAAACATTTTGATTCATCATAACTACACATTACACATACATTAGTGAAATCATCTTAACTCAACAATAAACCACCAACGATGAAAAACTTGACAAGCAAAAAGAACAAGAAATGCATTTTGTAAATTACGATACGACTACAAAAACAGAATTAAGACGGATGAAATTAAAAACGACGAACCTTCTCAGGGAAAGAAATAAATCATCTCTCTGCGCTGGAAAAGCTCTCCACACGGAAGAAAGAAATCCATCTGCTGGTTCTGCCGTTTCTGTTAAACAAGAAACACATAACTCAGAACTTTTTTTTTTTAAATCAGAGAATAAAACAAAAACAACACACGGTGTAACGATGAGAAGTTGTACTGATTAAGTCTTTGGCGTCTCATGCACCACCAGTGAACACTTTACTGCTATAAACATTCACCAGACATTAAATCTGCTGTTAAACGTTTGGTTCTGGACCAAAAGAACAAAACAAAAAACAAGACGTCTTTTTAAACAATAAATACATGAAATACACATGAAAAGAACACGTGTGCCTCCTACCTGCACGTTTAAAACCTCACTCTCGCTAGTCTTACATGAGAAATAAGCTTTTCCTCAATAAGACTGCCGCTTGTCTCGCTCCGTCTCTCTCTGAGCTGGAGACTCCCTTCAGCTATAGCTTCTCTTCCATAGGACGGATTTTCCTCCGTCGCTTCTGATTGGCTAGGCTTTCTGATTGGCTGGCTCCTTCAGCTGGCACCTCATTGGATAGATCTGATCGCCACATTCTGCCTCCAGCTGGCAAACATCCGTGTAGCTACAAGTCCCCAAAAGCGCTGCTTCAAGAAACGAGCTACGACGTCTCGGCCCCAAGTTACTATCATTCTCGGAGTATTATAATAATTATAATAATAATAATAATAATAATAATAATACTATGGAGTAATGCGCTATTTAGGGTTTATGATGATGCACTTCAAGTTCATTTTGAAATGATGTTTAAATAAACGAGATGTGGGCGTGGCCTAACCTGCCATCATTCGTTAACAAATAAAATTGTTCAACAGTAACTTCGACAACTTGAAACTCAAGTAACTCCCAACCTCCTTTCATCACTGAAATTTTATTTTAAAAATACTACAATACTGGCGGAGGCGCTGTTTTGAAAACAATCAGGAATGAGGTGGTATGACGTGGCCCGTACTTTTTATCCATTTACAGTTACATTTACGAACTAGTTCCTGTTTTCACTTGTGCTAGAGGAGCTACAAACAGACGTTCCCTCACCAGCCTCTCTTTATTCTCTCTTATGACGTTAATTAATAAAACCAATAAAAAGTGCAGCTGGTGATGTTACCAAGAAACGTTCAGAGCTGCTGTGATGGAAAATTAATCAACACCTTCTGAAAAATCAGAATTGAGAATTCAGCAGCGCGGGGGGTATAAACTTTATTTACTTTTTTAGAAGCAGCTCTGAGAACAGCGCCGACTTCAAGGCAAATCACAGCTTTATGTTAACGCGCTCGTTCTAATGCGTTATTGTTTCTATAGCAACAGCTCGTTCACAGCAGACGTGCCACTAATAATAATAATAAGCAGAATAAAGACTGGGTACGCTCGCTGATCTGTAAAGACACGCTTAACATGTATGGAAGGAGTCTCCAGTGTCAGCGCTCTGTAACAGTCAGAGGTGAAGCTGTAACTAAGTTTTCCGACGTCTTAAAATAAGGAGTTTGCGCTTCTTTGCGGTTTCAAGAGCGGCTGGTGAGGGAACGACTGTTTATAGCTGCTATAACGTAAGTGACAACAGGAACTCACTCGTCTCTGTGCCATTAAACGTACAATTACGTCTATGTTAAATTAAGTATGCCATGTAGTTGCTGGGAAACTGCTGTGGTATAAGAGGAATAAAACACTTAGGGATGTTGCTGTTAGAGGAAAAGAATCCATTTCAGGGCTGGAGGTTTATGATTATTGTATTATTGTCTTTTTATTTTGTTTGTATCATCAATATTTTGTGCTTTTTTTTAATAATTGTAATATATTTAAAAGTAAAACTATGTATATATGCGCTGATCACGATGCACTGTTTGTTTTTAAGCGAAGTAAAACACTGAGGAAAACAGTTATATAAAAAAACTCAAGAGCGATTTATTTCATCTTGATGCCGGATTACATAAAAAACCCTAAAAAGGTAGCAAATGAGAAATTAAAAAAAAAGAAAAAGAAATAAAGAACCTGCCTAAAATGGAATGATTTACACTTCACAGACATCAATGTTACGCTAAAGAGCTAACAATAAAATAATATCGTCCAGGATCAAAAAGACTTCTTTAAAACAAACAAAACAGCGTTGACCTCACATGACCCCCACAACCCCGCCCCACTCATCCCACCCCCGACACCCGGACATGATTTTCTCTTTCTCCTCTATCATACACGTTTCCTGGCGTGTGGCAGATGTTAATATCGCTGGGCAGATTCTAGGTGTGTAAACCTGCTTCCTTCATTTCTCTCCTTTCCCTGTTACCATCATCATCATCCTCATCATCCTCATCATCCTCTCTCTGGCTCTCCTCTCCTAAGTACTGTGGCCTGTTGGACAATATGAACATAATACATTCAGTTACACACTGTACCTTTCTGCTTACCTTTGCTTTTTTTCATCTTTTCTTTTATAATCAAGAGCTACACAGAAGCAAACCTTCAGAGCTTCAGCTACGCTGCAGAGGGAGCGAGGGAAAAACGCGACGAGAGAGAGAGAGAGACAGAGAGAGACAGAGAGAGAGACAGAGAGAGAGAGAGAGAGAGGGAAAGATTTCCAGACTCGCCTCAGATTGGACGTTCGTTCGCGTTATCAGACCTGCCGACCCTGAAGAGGGACGACCCGAGAGTCCCGAGGGGAAGAAAGAAGCGCCGCCCCCTAAAAACCCCACAGAACATTTTCAGTTTGACAAATCGCATGCTTAACATTCCTCGTTGACAGAAATCGTAAAATGTTTCCACGCGGCCGACGGCTTTCATCTATTTCACCAGTTCCGATGGTTTGAAGCGGCGCAGGAGATCAAACGGCGTTTTATAAACACTTTCATCACACCATTCGATCACTACCATCAAAACGACTTTTAAACGCTTTAAACTTTTGACGCTTTGTTTAGGCATATTCATTTTTTTTTTCCAGCTTTCCCATTTCAGCTGAAACTCTACGGCGCAGTACGAGGGGGAACCCAAAAATCCGCATGTTATAAAACCTACAGCACTGCTCCTTTAATCCCCTTCAGATCGCTCTCCTTGTGAAGCGATACACTCGTCCCAGCGTTCCTCCCATTCCTGCAAACGTTTCCTGTAGCCTTCTTTCGTCATCATGCCGTTTTTTTTTCTTTCCTGGATTTCCTACTCTCGCATCTCTACAGCATCTCCTTCGGTATGTGCAGAATTCTGCAGCTAGAGCCCCGACCAGTTCCAGGACACGCGATCACGTCACTCCTGGTTTCGGGTCCTCGCACCGGCTCCCTGTCAGGTCCTGTGTAGATTCGAACCGCCTAACGCTCACACACACACGGCTTTAGTTTGGCTCCTCAGTATTTGGCTGACCTTTTAACCCATTACGTGATCTCCACTCCTCCGCCTGTTCCTCAGAGTCGTGTGTACTACGGGTGATGGGACGTTTTCTTCTTCTGCTCCAAAAAGCCCAGACTTTTAGTGCATCTAAATCTTCTCGTAAAACTTAGTTCTGTAGGATTGCTTTTACTTGTTTTTGTTATTAATACTATTATTGTTATTAATAACTGAATTTTATGAACCTTTTTTGGATACATGTCAGTATACTCTTATGTAAAGCAGACAGACCTTTTTAAAGGCGCTATATAAAATAAAATTTATTATGTACACAAGTATGAATGTAAGATGTAGGAAGTGGAAGGGGGCGGAGCTCTCAGCGCGTGTTAAGAGTTCGAGACGCCGATGCGACTGTCGGCCCTTCCGATTTTACTGAGGAGTCAAAAACAGGAGATTGCGCCTTCTGGTACGTTTCCGAGCGACGAGCCGTAGCGCCGATGTTAAATCGATGAAAGGTTGGCAGGTCTGCGTTAGGAGCGTTCCGGAAAATTCATTAGGAACCAAATGTTTGGATTCACCTAATTAGCACACAGCGTGTAAACCTGCGTTTGATCCGTCGCTTGCTGACGTGAGAGTTGAAGGTTTGCTGCTGAACCCTTCAGTACTTTATTACGGTCCACTTCTCTCTCACACACACACACACACACACACACACACACTCTCTCTCTCTCTCTCTCTCTCACACACACACACACACACCACAGATCTACTGATGGTTCTTCTAATTAAAGTGATGGACATGGAGCCTGGTACTGGTGGTGAGATTGAGACGCGTGACGCTGAAGTGCGTAGAACGAGTTCTTACCTAAAACTTAGAACCTCCTTCCTCCAGATCCGCCTCCGTAACCTCCACCGGAACCACCGCCATAACCGCCTACAAAAGGAAATCAATCAACACATCATGAGAATACTACGCTACGTTCACACTGCGTCTGGTTTAGACGTGCAGCGAGAGCCCTCAGTTGTGGGCGTGGCCTGTGGGTGTGTGTGTGTAGGGGGCGGGGTTTTAGGTTTCTGTGTGATACGGTATTAATGCTATACAGCTTCTAAAAGGAACACAAATTAAATAACGCGGCAGTCAGTGTGAAAGTTTAGAGCGAATATATAACCGGAATCCTCACCGCCGTACGGACCGCCGCCGCCGCTCCTGCCTCCACCGCCGTAGTTGCCTCCCTTCATCGGGCCGTAATTAGACGACGACTGACTGTTGTAGTTGCCGAAGTCGTTGTAGTCGCTGCCACCGCCGCCACCGCCACCTCCGAAGTTTCCTGCGAGAGTTTTAAACGCCGTTTTTAAACTTTTAAATGCACAATAAATAAATCCTGCAAAAAACACTGAGGTATTGAGATTTTATTCGTATTTAAAACTGAACCAACCTCCTCCGTAGTTTCCTCCGCCTCCTCCGCCGTTGTAGTTGTCGTATCCTCCGCCTCCGTATCCACCTCCGCCGCCGCCCTGGTTGCCGTAGCCGCTGCCTCCTCCTCCTCCTCCCCCGTACCCACGGTTACCGCCGTAACCAGGACCGCCTCCACCATAGCCACCTGATACGACGATTAAAAACGCCCTGCTTTATTATACAAACGATTCCATGACGTATTACACGCGAGAGCTCGTCGTTACGTCGTAAAGTTTCCATACCGTTTCCTCCGTATCCGTTTCCATATCCATCTCCGCCTCCGTATCCACCACGTCCTCCTCCTCCACCTCCTCCTCCGTAACCACCTGCGGACAGAACGATGTTTAAAACCTCGCGATGATTTACATGATCGTGACTTTCTGTGATATAAAACGCTCACCTCCGTATCCTCCACCTCCTCGACCGCCGAAGTTTCCTCCACCGCCTCCGCGGCCGCCTGCGGCACAGCAAGAAGCGCGGGATCGGGTTATTTTATTACACCATGTTGCTTATTTCAAATTTTTTTCTTTCTTTTCTTAACATCTCTCTCTCTCTTTCTCTCTCTCTCTCTCTCACCTCTGTTGTTCATGGACACTCTGTTCATCTCTTCTCTGGAAAGCGCTTTCCTCACTTCACAGTTGTGACCGTTCACCGTGTGATATTTCTGAACTGGAAGAGGAGAAATAAATAAATAAAATAAATAAAAAATTCTTCCCCCTTTACACATTTCAGTCGTTTGTGCTCCGAAAGCGAGACACACTCACTGACTATCCTGTCCACGGAGTCGTGGTCGTCGAACGTAACGAAGGCGAAGCCCCTCCTCTTGTCGCTGTTCTTCTCCGTCATGATGTTCACTTCCTCGATTTTGCCGAACTGGCTGAAGTAGTCACGCAGGTGCTCCTCGTCCGTGTCCTCTTTGATTCCTCCAACGAAGATCTTCTTCACCGTGGAGTGAGCGCCAGGCCTGCACGAGTCCTTAAAGAAATAACAAAATAAAAATCATAAACACATACTTATTTTTTATTATTATTATTAAAGTTAATAAATCTTTAATTGCATGGCACTTTGCGTACATAAAATGCAGCTCTAAGTGATTTAGATATGGATATTAATGAAAACAAAACAATAAAAAACAATAAAATTCAGCTTATAAAAAAAAAGCAACATCACGACTCTATACAGGATTCTTTAAATTCTTTTGTGAGAAAAATTGCAAAAAGTTTCCTATTTCTTAAAAACAAATCTTTTCTCATGACATTAAAAACAAAGAATAGATTAAATACAAACAAAAGAACACTAAAATATACTCTCACTCACACACACACACACACACACACACGTTTAGCTGCATTTTAAAAAAATAAATAAATAAATAAATAAAAATAAATAAATAAATAAATAAATAAATAAATAGAAAAAAAAAAGCAGAGCTCAGTGTGAAAAACTGAAGGTACTGCCATCACTGGTTTAACAGAATATTATAATCCTTAAACCTCCATCAGCAGCTGATTTCTGCCGGGCTGCGTTCCCTCGCCGCCGACTGTTCATTACTGCGGTTATTATTTGCGCTGATTAAACGGGCTTACCTCCCGTGAGACGGCTCTTTTGGGCTCGACGGCTCTCCCGTCCACTTTGTGAGGCCGAGCGTCCATCGCCGCGTCGACTTCGTTCACCGAGCTGTAGGTCACGAAGCCGAACCCCCTGGACCTCTTAGTGTTTGGATCCCTCATCACCTAATAATAATAATTATTATTGTTATATCTTTAACAAAGTGTTCTCACTTACGAAAGTGTGTCTCATACAATATCATTCCACGGTGCTGCTGAGATCTGGACTCTGATTGGTCGTGAGGTGTTGATTAGTTCTCTATAACAGCGGCTCTGACAGTAGCGCAGGTTTATATTAATGCACTCGCTCTGATCGTTTCTATAGCAACAGCTCATTCACAGGGACGTGTACAGCGGGCGCTCCGCTAATAATAACCAGGTTAAATAAGCGTGTGTAATGGTTGATTGCAAGGAGACGTTTATGTAACGTTTATGGAAGGAGTCTCCAGTGTCAGAGCTTTGTAACAGTCAGAGGTGAAGCTGTAAGCTGTAACTGACATCTTCAGGACAGAGGAGTTTACGCTTCTTTGCGGTTTCTCAGAAACAAGAAAAGCGAGAGACAAAGGGAGAAAGAAAGAGGGCGAGAGAGAGAGAGAGAGAAAGCGGGCGGGAGAGTGAGAGGGAGAGAGCGGGTGGGGGAGAGAGAGAGAGAAACAACAAGTAAGAACAGGAATTACCTTGTCTTGTTGACACTGACTAACTATAAACGGATAAAAAGTATGATGTGTCATTCTTTAATAAATAATAGTCTATGACTGTTGATAAACTGCTGTGGTGTAAGAGGAATAAAGCACTCGGGGACGTGCAGTTACACCACACACACACCACGCCGTCTCTGATTATTCTCCCATAAGCACGTGTCCTGAAGCGTCACCTGGACGAATAAACGCCGGAGCATCGTTCACACTCACCACGCAGTCCGTCAGGGTTCCCCATTGTTCGAAATGCGCCCGAAGGCTCTCGTCCGTCGTCTCGAAGCTCAGACCCCCGATGAAGAGCTTTCGCATCTGCTCGGGCTCGCGAGGCGTCTTGGAAGAAAGGAAAAGAAAAGGGGGAGGGGAAAAACACAAAAACGGATTAGAATCTGTATTTAACATGCATGAATGGAAAATGAAAAATAAAAAATGCACACAATGCAGGAAAATCAATACAGCAAAAGCCCTCAGATATCATCCTCAGTGCGTAACTTTCCCAAGTGATAGAGAAGTTTATATAGAAAATGAACAGGATAAAAAACCGGAAGTGGGTTTCTATTCAAACTGAATGGATACAGGATGTGATATTCCATCCCAGGCCTACACGCCCACGCCTCTGAGAGATCAAAACGACCAGTTCTAACTGTATCCATTCATTAAATCGAAAATAAACCTTAATCCCAAATCAAAGACAGTGTTTATTATTTTAAATGAAATAATCCCTTTCTTGTGGCTGCATGGAGGAAATTCAGCCCTGGGGTTAGGGTATATTTATGTCAATCACGCATAACAGCACAAAAGATGACGGCTCAATCCTAATTAACGCCATTACCCCTAGATTAGTGCACTACATAGGGCGCGAACTTAACTCGCTCTGTGCCCTAAACAGTGCACTACGTCATCAACATGCAGCCATTTGGGATTCAACCCAAGACAAAGGTCTCTATCGTGCACGCCTGCTAGCTTGCATACATATTAAGCGAATCATACTACAATTATAAATCACAGTAATGCATTTTTTAAATATAATTCTGTAAGAATGCAGCTGTGCCATATTTAGACAGCTAGTTAGCAAATAAAATCAATAATAGCTCGCAAGCTAACAAGCTAATCTATAATGTAGACTTCTTCTGCAAACAGCAAGCGTAAGCAGTTACAAAAAAACATATATATATATATAACCAAATACAAAAAAGTGGCAACACCAAAAACAAACAATTATAATAAAATAATAAATGTTTTTAAGGTTACCTCTTTAGACATGGCGGCGGCTCGGTGCTGCTCAGAAACACAATCCTTCACCGAAAGCGACTCGCGAAGAAGACGAAATACGTCATGACGCACGATCAAGCGTGCGATTGTGATTGGTGCGATCTCAAATCGTGCGTCATGACGTAAACGACGCTGCTCGATGGTGATTGGTTGGTTTCGTGTTCACGAACACAAATGGCGTACGAAAAACGGATTTTGAATAAAAATATTTACATGTACAGTGTGACTGGAATATTACAAACGTAAAATACTGCACTTAAGATAAAAATAAGTTTGTACAAACACACAATCTGTGCCTTTATGTGAATCGTTTTTAAAAATAAATAAAAATGATCTAAAACTGTTCTCCATGGCTCTGTTCCTTTGTTTGCTTTTTGTACGCCATTTTGTGAATCACAGCCCAAAACACACCTTTTAACAAATAAGTGCATCTGTTTATTTGATATCAGCACATTTTATCTTCCTCCTGGAGAAACCCAAACCAGATACAGTGTTAAATGTTTGAAATCGTGCAACAGAAGACGCGATGGAGTGCGTTAATGTGTTAATGATCACGAATAACATCGAAGCTGTGGTTTGGTCGCAGGAACGAGCGGAAGACGAGCGATCACCATTTCACGATAACACACGACTTCATGTTCTCTTGCTTTAATACAACAGGTGTTATACAACAATTAAGGAAAATGACAAACATTGTTTCAATTATCTGATGTTTAACATCGGCCATTTCTTCCTCCACCAAAAGTAGTTCCACTGGTTCAAGTTGCTTGTTGTATTGCTGCAATTTCTTCGAACCTTAGTTTCATACTTCTAATTACTTCCCATTTACTGTTTGAAAATGAGAGAAAAACTGACAATCATGGTTTCATCTTATCCTGTCATTTATGATCTCTCATTAAATGTGATTAGAGACATTGTGAAGGAAAATAAAGCTTGGAAGGAAGTAGCAGCGATCATTGGTTGTTCTGTTGAGCATACGTAGCTGAGAACCATGCTAGTGTGAAGCCGAGCATGTAACGTAAATCAAATTTAAATATATTTTAAACAATAATTGTGCGTATAAATTGTATAGGGCTGTAGGCCACGCCCACAAGCAACAACAGTAGCTGTTCCTACACAGTCACAAGCAACACGGGCAACTTATCGATTTTTAGAGCAAATGTACACAACAGTTACTCTAAATGGCATGTCTGAAGGATTTTTATCACTCTGCTAATAGGTAGTGGAGGAGTTATGATTACATGGGTGTCCATCTATCCGTGTGTTCCAACTAATGTGATATCTCAAGAACGAGTGGTTGAAAGTTTGTAGGGTTTATATGGAAAAGCCTAGAAATCAGTCAGTGGCCTGAAGTCTGCTAGTGCCTTTGTTCCCTTTCACTCAATCAGACTCATGTGAGACTTTAGCCAAATGGTCTCTTCAGGGTGAATTCAGCAAACATTCAGCCCAGAACTAAACCAGGAGACCTGAACATAAGCCAGACTTGTTTTCTCTCTGGAGAGAATGTATTTAAACTAACACTTTTCTTGTTTTATTCTCTTCACAGTCTCTTTTTGCAAGAAGTAAGAGAAACAGGCTTTTCCGATTGTTGTTCAATAAGTAGTGCAGAGCCGATGATATATCACATACATGTTTATATGAATTGAACTGATGATCCGCTGTAACAGTCGATGACGAGAAGCTCCTTGCTGTAACACTCAGACCGCAGCTTGGTCTCGTGCTGTTAGAGATTTCGTTGTGATATATTCCTCAAAGCAATGAAGCACGAAATCTGCTTCAAGCAGCTCGAAGTGTATGTGTTCGCATAGAGTTTGTTTCATCCCTAAGAAGAAGAAGCCTTTATTTGTCACATATACATTACAGCACAGTAAAATTCTTTTCTTCGCATATCCCAGCTTGTTAGGAAGTCGGGGTCAGAGTGCAGGTCAGCCGTGATACAGCCCCCCTGGAGCAGACAGGGTTCCTGGCCGTGCTCAAGGGCCCAACAGCGGCAGCTCGGCAGTGCTGGGGCTTGAACCCCCGACCTTCAGATAACCCAGACTCTTAACCATTGAGCCACCACTGCACAGGGGTGTGTAGCCAAGTTATAAACTTAATCAAACACAGACCTGAACATGCAGAGCCGCTGAACGCTGCATGACCAACATCTCAGATAACGGCTTTATGTGCTACTGAAGAAGAAAAAGATGGTGATGATGATGATGAAGAGATCATCTTCCTCCTCCTCTGTGCAGCACCACAGAGTAATATTTCAACATTGTGTCTTTATGCTGCAGAGTAAGAGGAGCGTTAAGCTGCCCAGAATGTGTCAGAAAACAGAGGACCCGATAATAAAAAACGTCACGTCACCTCTCGCGCTGTTTAGAACAGAATTAATAATAATAATCCAGTCACTGGTTTGTTATCTGGAGATTATGCAGTAAACCACAGACTTCTGCTGTGTGACAGATTACTGATGTTCTCCAATTCCTCCTGATTTTTCTCACATTTTTCATTTCAAAGCGTTCAGGGATTTTTCTCTCCTTTGGGCATTTGATACATAAAACTGTACATTTTGTTTATTTTATTGTTTACAAAAAGGATTTCCAAAATCAGTTCCCTTTCTATTGTTCTCTCTCCTTTTCTTCTCTCATCTCTCCCTCTCTCTCTCTCTGCTCCTCTATTTTTCTCCTTCACACCTTTTCTCCCTCTTCTCTCCTCATCTCCTGCTCCATTTTTTCCTCACCTCTTTTTTTCTTTTTGTGCCATTTTTCTCTCCATCCTTTATTTACACTCTCCTTTTCTTTTCTTCTCTTTGCCTTCCGGTTTCTCCCCTTTCTGTCTTTTTTCTTCTCTTCCTTTAATCTTTCTTTCCCTCTATTTTTACTTTCTTCTCCTTTTTACCTCCTTTTATTACACACTCCCTCTTTCTATTTCTCTCTGTCCATTTCTCTCTCTCTCTCTCTCTCTCTCTCTCTCTCTCACACACACACACACACACACTCTCCTTCCCTCCTCCTCTCTCTCTCTCTCTCTCTCTCTCTCTCTCTCTCCTGCAGTACTGCAGTATCAGTAATTCACTCCCTCTGTGCACTTGCTGATAGATTTGTAGCTGCTGTCGTGCTATTGGTCGTTACTTGACGGCTATGATTTAATGCTCGATCCTGATTGGCTGAGCTTTGACAGCGGGGATTTACTGCTGGCTCCTGATTGGTCGATGTCTCGGTTAGAGGTGAATTACAGCCGCAGAGCTGATGGGAGGCAGAAGCAGAGCCAGATTACAGCCATGAAACTGTGTGTGTGTGTGTGTGTGTGTGTGTGTGTGTGTGTGTGTGTGTTTTAAAACCACAAAGGAAAACATACAGAAAGAGAAGAAAAGCTGCAGCAGGACTTAAAAACCCTGCAAACAAAAGAGCCGGAGAAAATCTAAAACCTTTATCTGCTCTTAGAAATAAGCGCATTTAATCATTATTAGCCCAATATTTTCTAACAACAAACTTTATATATAAAAGGTAAGTTTGGTATTTTTAAATCAATCGCGTGATTGTGTTGCTCTGTCAAAAAGTTACTGAAGTTATAAAAACCACAGACGAGTGAAAACATCTTAATAAAAAACACCAACTGAAAAATCAATAATAATTAAAATCCAGTAATAAAAAATTGCAGCTTTTTGATGTTCCATCAGCATCAACAGCAGGAATAAAAACTGTTAAAATGTTAAAGATTTTGAGGCATTTGTAGGTTTTAGTATGTTTCAGATATCCTTTTTATAGAGTGTACATCACAGCCATAACACACACACACACACACACACACACACACAGCCCAAATACAATCAAACCCATTAAAATGCAGTATAAAATGACTTTTTAGAGCAATTACTTTAAGTAAATGTGTGGTGTGTAGCAGCCTGAATAAACAGATTCTTTTATTTAAATTATTTATTTTTTTAAATATTTTCACTGAACATGATTTGTGTTCAATCTGCTGAAACCAAACAGATATAAACAGATATAACAAAAAAACAACAACAGATCGTTTCTTGACTAAAGTAATTGTACACAAATGCTAATTTAAATTTTATGTAATTGTATAATATTCATAATTTCAATAAACTGTTATTAAAAGTTAAAATTATTCTTTACACCTTTCAATTTAACTACTTAAGTAGTTACTATTATACAAACCCCGCCTCTCATCACTCAGGCCCCGCCCCTTAAAATATTACAACATATTGTGAGACATTTCAGTCAAGTTGTAACCACGATAAATAAACAACTGTGTTATATAAACATTTACATTGCTATATGTTTAAACTATTATACATTTTTAAAATTATTTTAAAAAAAATATTTCAATTTTTTAGTTTTTTTTAGCTTGCATTTACATTTACACCAAACATCACGTTATGGAAATCGGTCTGAATCATTTGACGTCTGAATCATTTCACAAACCTGCAAGACAAATAAACAACTTTACACAAGATTTAACTTCACAATCAGAATAGAAATGAGCAGCAAAACCTCACAAAAGTGCAGAAATATTAAAGTAAATTAATATTAAATACGTATTAAAGTTGATTTTTTCCGTGACAGACCTGCTGTGGAAGATTCTCCACTCCTCAAACGCTTCTTTACAAACCACTGATAAAATATTCATATTTTTCTATCAGTTATAATTTCTGGCTTTGAGAATGAAACAGAAATTGAAATGAGCCGGGGTAAAAAGCCGTGAAACGCCGCCGGCTTCATGTGGAAGCGTCTCCGAGCAGATTTTATGATCTGACAGAATTAAATTTCCTCTCCCACGAGGAGGCATCGAGGCCCAGAAGATTTGTGTCTGCTCTCTGCTTTACGCGTTATAAAACACGTTTTTGGCCTCCAGCAGGAGCTGAGGTTTTACACAGAGAAGCCACGTGGGTCAGGACTTTAACCTGCTCTCGTATTCGCGCGGTTACGGTAGACGTGCTAGTCCGCTAATTACAGGAACGTTTTAGATGCACGTTGTTCACATACTATTGTTTTGTTATTTTATAACCCATTAAAATAGAAAATCATAACATTAAAAACAAAATCTTTAGTGTAACTTTGCACCTGATTGGTCGGCTACTGTAACAGATATTATGACATCATCAGCAATTCGAATTTTTAATTCACATTAACATTTTAAAAAAATAAATAAATAAATTTCTNTTTTTTTTCAGATTTTCAGTATTTTGTGTAAAACTAATTTCGGGGCGGAGCTTCATATGAGCTCACAAGTGATATGCAAATTATTAGACGGTGTGTATGTGGTGCCGAGAAACTTTTAGCCACAGAGCTGGGGCGCTAGCTATCCAGCCAGCTAACGTAGCTAATGCTAGTCATGAAGAGATGGCGGTTGTCGTGGTAACGTTGAAACACTGTATTTTCTGACAGGTTTGAGGTCGGTGTTAAATAAATAAGATAAATCAATGACGTAAATCGAGACTCTGACACTGACATCAGACTAATGTGGGCTAATTTACTAGCACTTAGCTAACAGCTAGCTAAGCGTATTAGGATATTAGTCATGGTTCCCTAATTTGCATAATCATGAATATTCATACATCCTGCTGGGTGGAATGAGGTTGAGGATGTGGACAGGACGGTTCCTCAGCCACGCCTCCTCGTCTTTATTAACCAAAACCGTGCGATACTTTACTGAGGCGGGTTTATGATCTCAAATCCACACAATCAGGGGAGACGGAGATTTATGCTTTTTTCCAAGTTAAAAAAAAGAGTTGTACTTATCGCAAAAATGGGGTGAATAATAATAACAGTAATAATAACAGTAATAATAATAACAATAACAATAATAATAATGATGTCATGCAGAAAGAGATAAATAATTTAATAATTACACCATTAACTTTTATATTAAAATCCACTGAAATAAGAGGATAAGGAAGTAGATTTCAGTATTTTATCGCTGTAATGTGGTGTAAAGTCATTAACATGCGTAAATTTCCCACGTTTTTCTCCTCCAGCGCTCGCTGCAGCAGGACTTTATTATTATAATGAGGCTGTTCATCATTTATTATTGGTTCCTGCAGCAGTTTACAGCCAGACGTTTACAGCAGCCTTTAATTTACATCAGTTCATTACGCTCGGCCCGAACCACCCAGCAGAAACACACAGCGTGTGTGTGTGAGTGTGTGTGAGTGTGTGAGAGTGTGTGTGTGTGAGTGTGTGAACACTCGGAGCAGACACACGGCTGTTTTCTGTCTGTTTTGCTGTCGTGGCCTCATGGTTCAGTCTGAACAGGAATTTCATAGCTTAAATAAAATAAGTATAAATAAACACACATTAAACACGAACATTAAATTAAATATCTCGTATGGAAAACGTCCACCGTATATCAATTTATACATTTTAATTTTAATGTTAACTGACGAGTAAAAAAATCTGTTTAAAATCTGGTGTTGAGGAAAAAACCTGCCTTAATGCCTTAAATAAAAATCTTTAGCAAAAACACAGAAAATATTCAGAGCCAGAAATGTCCTGGAGTTTAAATAAAAAAATAAATAAATAAATAAATAAATAAATAAATACAAATAAAGCATTTTTAATGAACTGAAGAGTTTCTGTGGTTTAATAATAATAATAATAATAATAATAATAATAATAATATAAACAAAATTTCAGGGCCAGAAATGGAAAGTGGTGGTTAAAAAATAAAAATATGAAACAAAAAAGTAATAATAATAAAAATAAAATTTACTAATAATAATCTTCCATTTCCAATATTTTTGTGATTTTTTTTTCTTTCGTGTGTGTGTGTGTGTGTGTGTTGGCTGCTTGGCCAAAATCCTCTGTGACCTTTGACCCCTGGGTGTTCGGGGCGAAGCTGTCAGGCTTTGAGCCGGAGTCAGTGTGAGAATGAGGACAGCGCCCTCCGGCGGTGTGTTTTATAAAAGCTCGACTCTACCGCGAGATATGAAAAAAACCTCCACAGCCTCTTAAAAAAAATCTAATTATTATTTACCAAAAAACTAAATGAGCATCTTTTATGTTAAAGGTTAATATGAAGCCATGTAGCAATTTTATTCAGTTGTGGTCATATTGTATTATTCTTTAAATAATATAAAGGAAATTATTTATTATTATTATTATTATTATTATTATTATTAGTTATAAATGTTTATGGCTTCTGCTTCTGCATTACAGTGAGCCCAATCATTTTAAATCATTTCTAAACATTAATTTCCTACCAGAAAAAAAAAAGAAGAAGATGAAATGCTACAGAAAAGTGTTTGGATGTCAGTAAAGACATTTTACGTAACACAGAATTTGGAAGATTAAAAACACATGAAGACTTTCAGGTTTCGCTGCAGGAGCAGAAGCACCTGAGAGGACTGATGTTTTCACACCAAACACTGACCTTCTGTAGTTTATTACTTTTTACTTTAATCTTTATAGAATTGATTTTAAATGTAGAAACGTGAATAACTTCAGTATCTGGAAGGCGGCTTTGCTTCAGCGTTTCTCTGCCTGGGCCTCATGAATACTGCAGGAGAAACGAGTTCTTTCAAATTTGGCTTCAATTTTATTTACCTTCAAACAGTTTTCCAAATATAATATGGCAATGAGGGTAAACTGTACGGAGGCCCTGAAGGGACATTTGCAAAACAGAACAACAAACAAACGCACTGAAAAAAAAACTTGTGAAAGTGGAAACTTTTCTTATGTGCGAAATTTCTTGTTAAATTTTTCGTGCACAAAAGACATTTACACTTTCACAAGATTATATATATACACGAATGAATATGTTAATTTATTATTATTAATAATAATTTATTTTTAAATCTGCTGTAACACAAAGTAAAAATATTGTACGCATTTATCAGCTGCTTAATAGAAACGTGAAGCGTCTTGTAGTGTTAATGGGAACAAATCTGAAATATTTTGGGTGCGCACACACACACACACACACACACACACACACACACACCCACACCCACACCCACCCACACACACACCCACCCACACCCACACCCACACCCACACCCACCCACACCCACACCCACACCCACCCACACCCACACCCACACACACACAGAGTTTCCTTTGAGAGATTTTATTCGGGTGTAATGAAGCCCCTCTTCTCACTGCACACAACAAAG
>CM074964.1:18498489-18523273 GCA_037577455.1 Pangasius macronema | reverse complement strand
CAAATATAATATGGCAATGAGGGTAAACTGTACGGAGGCCCTGAAGGGACATTTGCAAAACAGAACAACAAACAAACACACTGAAAAAAGACTCCTGTGAAAGTGGAAATTATGTGAAATTTCTTGTTAAATTTTTCGTGCACAAAAGACATTTACACTTTCACAAGATATATATATATATATATATATATATAGATGTGTGTGTGTGTTATTTGCAAAGGACTCCATAAAAATGTGCTAATTTCTTATTATTATTATTACTACTAATTTATTTTTAAATCTGCTGTAACACAAAGTAAAAATATTGTACGCATTTATCAGCTGCTTAATAGAAACGAAATGAAGTGTCTTGTAGTGTTAATGGGAACAAATCTGAAATATTTTGGGTGCACACACACACACACACACACACACACACACACACACACACACACACACACACACACACACAGAGTTTCCTTTGAGAGATTTTATTCGGGTGTAATGAAGCCCCTCTTCTCACTGCACACAACAAAGTCGGATCACGAGGTGGTCTGGATTCATGTTACATTAATCATCAGTACAGAACTTCTTCTTCTTTTAAAGAACAAAAATCAGTATAAAGTTGATCTTTTTACAGTGAAAACTGCCAGGACATGCAAGAGAACAGAACTACTGTTAGCTACGACTGGTGCAGTTTCTTTCTTCTCTAATATTTCTAAACAGAATTCACTAAAACACCGGGCTGGGAAACGTTTCTATCTTTTTTTTTTCAATCCCTACATGAAGGTTACGGAGGCAGCGTGAGGAAATCGTCCGGATCCGAAGAGACGGCTTTGTCTAAACATCTACACGCTATGTTTAATATCAGGAAAAAAAAACAAAATTAAAAAAAAAAAGAGTCTAGTTCGTTTTTTTTCACTCCAGTGTTTTAAATTTATATTAGAAATAAAAAATATTAAAAAATACACAGCATGTTGCTACAGAACTAAAACTGTTGTAGTCCATTATTTTATATATTTTTATAACATGAAACATAAATGAAATATAAATCAGTGAGAAAAATAAGCGGCTTGCGTTGTTAACAGGAATGTGCCGATAATCAGTGACACCAAACATCACGATATTTAACACAGTTTTGATATCATGGAGCACGTTTAGCTTTTTTTAATTATGTAGCGTATTTTCTCATCGCTCTGTCAGTCACACTGCGGAAAACGCTTTCCAGATTATTTCATAAAAAAAATTAAAATAAAATAAATTTTTTTGTTTGTTTTTTTAAATCGAATATCGGCACAAGCCCCGTCCCCGCTCCGCCCTCGCCTGGCACCGGGTTGCCAGATCTGGTCAGGAAAGAATGCGTGTATTATCGGTGTGTTAATATTGACCAACACGTACACAAAACAGGACAAAAACTAAACAAAAGCAAGGTACAAACTGCAATTAAAGCATGATACAGAGCTGTAAATAATTTCTGAATAATACAGTCACGTCATGAACCTTCAGTCTTTCTGCTTCTCAACAGTCCCAGGAAGTCGCTCCGCGTCTCCATTTCCTGCTGAAGGCGGTCCGTCTGTGAACAGATGCATGATGGGACGCGTAGTCTTTGTAGTCACTGTGTTATTACTCCAACAGATCTTTCAGCACAATTATCCATTAAGCAAGATAGAGAGTTATAGTGATGGAAAAAAACGGCACACACTCGGACAGGAAGCGTCGATGTCTCGGTGAAAAGGATGATCATCACGCGTGAAGGTTACAGAGTCTTTAAACCTATAAACCTGTAGATTATATTTCATACTGAGGGGAAACTGTGCGTTGTTTTTTTTTTCCAGCACTAAAAAGACGCAGGACTGGAAGTGACGTCAGGGGTTTCATCGTATCGCCATGGCAACAGCACGACCGTCTCAACTTGTTGATCAGGATTTCGAATATCATGAGTATCACTGCTAAATAAAAGACGAACATCTGGAAACCGGCTAACATCCCATCGCTAACAAAGCCGTCGTCGACGGCGACGGGATGCTCTGCGCCGTGAATCGGTGAAAGACTGAAACGTGTCGGGAACAAAACGTATTTTTATTTTCAAGCCGGCGATCCGATGATCGAAGCAAGCGCAGCGTTGCGCATTAAACACGCTCCCTGGCCCTCAGAATCGGCTGACTAGCATCGATTAGCAAACGATTTCTGAAGTCTGACCTCGAAACATTTCGATTCGCTCACCATCATGATTCGGACGCTACGGCTAACTAGCACGTTATGTTACGTAGCAGTAATGCGAGCGTGTATGTGGAGAGGAGTGTTACAGTAAAAACTCAGTTAACGCAGTTATTTATTTACACACACACACACACACACACACACACACACCACTGATATCAAGCATGAGCGGTTAAATCGGAGAAGAATAACAATATGAATGTACGAAATCTGGAGACTGTTCCAGCAAAAAAAAAAAAAAAAATCTTTGTAAATCCTCGACTCTGTAAGTCTGGAGGCGAGACGCAGCTCACGTCGCACGAGACGTCTTTTGTCAACATTTTCATCCGTTGACTCTTGTGACGAAACGTGTCGCGCTAAACCCGCAGGCGGTTTTGTGAAACGCTGTTCATCACGATCGCGTGTCCATCGAGCCACTTTTCTCGCCGCCAGCCACAAAACAACAAAATGTCTGAATCGCTGTTACAAAATTAAAAAAGAAAAAGTGAATAAATTGTTTAAACGTATAAAAAAAACAAAAAACAACAACAACAACTCCAAAACAGGTCCCTTTCTTAAAATAATCGATAGCACAAACAAGGTAAGGAAGCGTTTCATTCGTTCTCTTTCGCCTTCCGGAACATCATCGTCTTTTTATTGGTTTTTTCTCCACCGCTGTGCGAGGCGGCAGTCACAGAGCCGGGAGTGTGTACGTGGGGGTGTTCTCCGTTTCCGTGCTGGTTAACGCGATGGAATGTCAGACCGCGAGTCGACTCCAGGTGTTGGGCGGAGCTTGGGGCGGAGCCGGGAGCGGGTCTTGAGAAAAGGGGCGGGGCTCGCAGCAGGGTGCAGCCTCCACTTTAGCCACGCCCCTTCCCTGGCACAGCCGCCGGTGTCTGAGCAGCCGGTCTGTTCTCGAGAAATTCTGGAGAGAGGGAGAAAAAAAAAAAAGACAAAAATAGAGAAATGCGTGTTTGTCCTGTTCTACGTTCGGTCTGAACGATTTTTTTTAATAATTATACCTGTGACGTGATCTTGGGTTTAAACCCCATTAGTACGTCTCTTAGCAGCGGCAGTAAGAATAATATCAGTGTTATTACTGTTCCACAGTCACTGTAGTAATACGCAGAATAATCACAGCTATATAATAATAATACTCACTGATGTTTATTACCGTCAGCAGCATTAATAGCAGCTGCTTTAGTGTGAGTAGCATTAGTCTCAGTCACTGTAGTACTGCTGTTAGTAGAGCGTTAGTAGTAGCAGTATTAGTAGCTGTAGTAAGAGCACTTATAGTATCAGCAGCAGTAGCTTTACTAGTAATAGACACAGTGGCAGTATTAATGGCAGTAGTATTAGTATGTTTAGTAACAGTAGAACAGTATTAGTAGGTGCAGTAGTAGTAGTATTAATAGTATCTGTAGTATTAGTATTCGTAGTATTAGTAGGTGCAGTAGTATTAGCATTAGTAGCAGTAGTAGTAGTAGCGGTAGTACTATTAATATTAGTAGTAGCGGTAGTATTAGGTGCAGTAGTATTAGTATTATTAGTAACAGTGTACAGTAATAGTAGCAGCGGTAGTATAGTATTAGTATTAGTAGTAGTATTAGTAGCAATAGTGTTAGTATTAGCGGTAGTATTAGTATTAGTAGCGGTAGTATTAGTATTAGCGGTAGTATTAGTATTAGTAGCAATAGTATTAGTAGCGGTAGTATTAGTATTAGTAGCGGTAGTATTAGTATTAGTAGTAGTATTAGTAGCAATAGTATTAGTATTAGCGGTAGTATTAGTATTAGTAGCNAGTTGTAAGAATTTCAAAATTAGTCAAAGTTTCCCAACATGAGAAAGTCTTCGGGACAGAGGAGTTTCTCGGGAACAGGACGAGCTGCGTTTTCTTTGAGTAAGCGAAAGCGAGAGAGAGAGAGAGAGAGAGAGAGAGAGAGAGAGAAAAGGAGATGCTGGCGAGGGCTTATGACAGCTTACCGCGGCTATAACGTAGGAGAGAACAGGAACGGACTTGTCTCTCACAACATTACACAACATGATGTCGAACCGCATGACTGAATATATACAGAATCGCGGTAATCCCTGCTGTAAGAGGCATTAGCAGGAAAATCGTCAGGATAAGGCACTCCAGACCGCCGTTATACGCCGTGCCTCATCTCAGCCACCTACAGGATCTCCTCAGATCCATGGATCAGTTACTCATTCCTGCATAATCCGACATCTAATGCAGAACTCCTACGCAAATGCCGAAAGCTTTGCTTGCCCGTTTTTCTTTAAGAAGTGATTTCCTCCAGGTTTCCTCCAGTCCTTCAGCCACTGAGTTTCTCCCACTGTATTGTTTTATGGCTGATATTATGACTAATCACACACCAACACACATTTACCAGATAAAAGGATTGTTCACAAAAGAGTCCAGAAGAGGACTAATTTCGGCTAGTGACAGACGAGAACATGACCCACAGAGGCGTCTCTGACCAGAACCTGAACGCTGAATGATCCGCTTCGGGCCTAAACGATGCCGTGGTGTTTGATGAATGAATGAATGAATGAATGAATGAATAAGGTTATCTGTCAATCACATTTATTTCCATGGCACCCTGAAAGTCTTTTGATTTAAATAAATAAATAAATAAATAAATGAATGAATGGATGGATGGATGGATGGATGGATACCAGGGACATGAGTGCATTCTTCTACTGGCTGGTTAATTTTTATTTATTTATTTATTTTATTTATTTTATTTCCCTCATTTTTATAGTTAAATTAAAAAAAAAAAAAAAAAACCCTCATCACGGAACACAGCTGAAGGTTGTCCTGTTGTTAAAGCCCCGCCCACCTCGCAGCACCTGTAAAAACCTGCAGGTGCCTCTGATCCGGCCAGCATCTCATATTACCACTCTACTACATCATACAACTCGCATCTCGCTTCACTATAAACACAGCAACACGGCGGCGCCGCATTTATTAAAAAAAATAAAAATCTTTCCAGTTTGATGTGGTGATGATACTTTTGATTTAAAGTCAACAAAAATATATTAAAACTCAAAAGAAAAGAAGAAAAATTTAACATGAATTTTATCATTTTTAAAAAGCAGAAGACCATCTAATCACCTGCTTCCAGAGTTAGTAACTCCGGCAGTTATTTAAATAAACAAACAAACAAACAAACAAATAAATAAAAGTTAGAAGATATCTCAGGACGCACGATATCCATCACAGTTTATCACGGGATCAACACCACATCGCCAGAATTAATTATTTTTTATTCTAATTAACAGGCCAATAATTCGTTTCATTCCTGTGTGGAGATTTTCTGTATAATCAGTAAACAATAAATACGTTTTTACTGTATATTTATCACACGAATATTTTAAATTATATGATTAAAAGTATAAAAGGTACTGTGTTATGTACTTACAGCACATCCCTGACTAACAGAAACTCAACAGCATGCTAATAACAATAACAATAATAATAATTCTTTAATAATTTATTACTTTATGTTTATTTTTTAATCATATTTGTGTGTATGGGGGTTTACCTGTTGGCATCGCTCACACTGATACGGCTTCTCTCCGCTGTGTACGCGCTTGTGTCTCTCCAGGTGATATCTCTGGATGAAGCGCATGTCGCACATATCACACGCAAACGGCTTCTCACCTGAACACACACACACACACACACACACACACACACACACACACACACACACACACACACACACACACACACACATTCTGTGAACGTCATCATCATCATCATCATCGTCATCGACACAATGTGAAGAGAAAAGGTTGGAGACTGTGTAATTACCCGTCTTTCCGCTCTACAGCGTCTCAGTTATAAAGGCTTTGTGCATTATATTTCCATCAGTCACCATAAAGGGGTAAAAATTAAACACACAAATTGACTTTATACAAACTCGAGTTTGTAGTGAAGGCTGAGTTTAAACAGAAAAACGCGAGTTAAGTCATAAAAGGCGCATTACGGCAGATTTAGTGCTCTTCTGCGATCGGTGTGATTCCAGTCGGAAAATACGCAACGGGAAAAAATAAACAAATAATAAAAATATTAAATGGAATTATTATAAACTCTGAAATAAAATAAATAAATTAAAAAAAAATCAGTAAAATCTAGATATTTTATATAACAGTTTATACTAATTATACATAACTTTACAATTTTTTTGTATAATTATTGATTAAACATTTAAAATGTACTCTAGCTGTAATTAAAATGTAGATATTTATTTACTTATATAACAATTTATACAGATGATAAATAATTGTATATTATAGTTTTATTTATGGTTTAATTATTGATGAAATATTTCTAGGCTTAATAACCTACTTTTCTTTTAATCTTCCAAAAACTGGTGGTTTTATTATTTTATTATACACAGCTTTGTATTTTCTACACATCAGCTCTATGCCGTGTTTATTTATTTATTTATTTTACTGAAAAACACAAACCCGCAGCCAGCGTGCACTTTATAAAGGTGAAGGAAATGAGCAGAATTTGTACTTTCGAGTCTTTTCGCACTTGGAGTCCAAGTGCTGTTATTTGACTGAGAGGGAAGAGCACATACCCGTGTGAGTGAGGCTGTGTCTTTCCAAGTGGTAACGCTGGAAAAATCTCATGTCACACATGGAGCAAGCGTACGGCTTCACCCCTAAACGCACAGAGCACCAATTCTCAGACACACTCAGCATTGGACACACACACACACACACACACACACACACACACACACACACACACACACACACACACACACAACGACACTGATCACCTCTGAACCTCCACACTCACGTAGCTGATCTGAAACGGCCTTAGAGGAAGTCGGTTCTGTATTTCCGATCGCTATAATCAGAACGATTGTGTGTATTTTAGTGTATTTTAGGGAAGAACCTCGTTTATAGGTTCTGAGGATCGGTTTAGAACTGTAAACTCTACCTACTAACTTGAGCGACAGAATGTGGACCAATAGTTTTAAAGAAAAAAAAATGGAGAAACATGTCGTCTAATTAGTGTCCAATTACAGAGACATCGCTCAGTTAAGTTTTAATATTATTTAATACGACATGAACAGTGCAGGTGGAGAAATGTTAGTGATGCTAACACTGCGTTCGACTATAACTCGCATCTCCGACTAGGAAAAGACAAAAAAAACCAAATAAAATGTCCCTCAACTCGGAATTCCTACACGTTAATTCACGACGGTCTCCAAGTGACGTTAAATCATCAAGGCTGCTCACAGCAGCAGCAAAAAGGCAGCACGTCTATTTTTACGAGTTATACTATATATACAAGCCTGTTAAATCTATAACGCTGACTACGCAGTTCACTGCTTTGAGGAGGAAAATACACATCGCTCATCACAGTCAGCTGGTTAGCTTTGCTGGAACGAGCTAGCTCAAACGCACGGAGGTCGAAAATCACGCAAGTCTGAGTTCTGGCTTCCTGAGTTAAGCAGAACACCGGCACACGGTGGGAAACGTTTTCGCCTTGTCTCATTAAGAACTCACATCAGCACACAAGTTCACTTGCTCTATAAACGTGACGAGATGTATTAATTTAGCGTCCTGGTTCGCCTTTTCCGCTGCGTTTGAAGTGAAATCGTACTAGTGCGCCCGGAAACTGAAGCAGAACGGCATCAGGGCAAGACAAGTGTCTCTATCAGACCAAAAGCAGAAGAATAAAGATCACTTATGACTGCTGACCGTATCAAAACCACAAACAGGAGAGATGTTTTGGGGGGAAAAAACGGTAGTAGATGTTTCTATAAGATAACATTCTTTAGTGGTGATCTTTCAGTTTATTTTTTAGAGCCTACACGGCGACGTACCCAACAGCCCGAAGTGGACGCGCCTCACTAACGACGGCTCTCCCAATCTGATACTGACGACTCGTATCACTCACGAAAGGTGCCAAAACCTTGGGGACATGCACTGACATTAACCGCAAGGTGCTTATAGTGGCTAATAATAACAACATGTTCCTTAAAAAAACAAAAAAAAAAAAACAAGCTAAAAATAAAACAGAATGCTAAGTAATTTCTTAAAATAGCCTGCTGCAGGATATCCGAAACTCCAGACAGGGAAGTGTGCAGGAGTGTGACTCACGCCACCTTTCACTGCGCACTCTGTTGTGGTGTTGTATAACATAGCAACGCAGCACAGCACAACACTAGGCATTCCAGATTTACCATATCACAAACTCAAACAGGAAGTGCATGAAGGCTAGGTTTGCTTGCGTGTCGATGAGAGGCACATACCCGTATGAGTGAGGCTGTGTCTCTGGAGGTGGTAACGTTGAAAAAACCTCATGTCGCACATCGAGCAAGCGTACGGCTTCACCCCTGAATACACAGAGCACCAATCATTCACATTTACGCCGGCCTTTCTGCGCATACGCTGACATCATACGCTTTACATGAAACTATATCCTCGTAACTGTCTCACCTAATCACGCTGAACAAAATAATCACAGTGACGTTTATAAAATCGCTTTTATTTATCAAGTCATTTCATTAATGTAACGGGGATTTCTGCATTACACAGTGCTGCTTAAATTTTATTAACTATTAATAAACAATGTTCAGTGGAAATAAGTTACAATCATTTTACTTCAAGTTCAAAAAAGGGCTTAAAATATGTGAATACAACTATTCAATTAATAATGTATTTTTTTTTTTGTCCCTTTAAATTCAGCTTATGGAGAATTTCCTCTCGACCTTGCAGAAAATAAACACAGGCTGCCTTTAGGACACAATTTCTGCTCTGTACTTTTAAATATTTCAATAAATTTCAGTTCAATATTATGAAATAAAACTGACCTTTTTTTGTCTAATTAATTTTACAATGGTAAAAAATGATTCTAAAGATTTTTTAATGATCATTTTTTCCCCCTGATCCTGCCAAGTTTTGTTTGATGAAGCTCTTGATTGGCTAACAGGTTAGAATATATAATTAATATTTATAAAATATATATCTGGCAAAATGTATAATTAAAGGATAAATGAAAGAAAAATAAGCCCAAAATTTAGGAAAAAAAAGGTTAAAATTAATGTACTCGGCTTCCACAGTAACTTCCAACCAAATTCAATAACTGTAATTTTAAATAAATAAATAAATAAAAAATAAATAAATAAATACTAGAATTGTTCATAATTATGATGTGTCGTGCTGACATGTTGCTGAAACAATACTTACACATTATTTAGGAATGGATTTAGTTACATTAGCACGGGGAATATGGATCTGTTGTAACTACGAACTCGAGTTTGTTGTGTTGAGTTTTAATTTAAGTTTCCGTCATGCGCAAGTGGTATAAAGAGACAAAACCTACCCGTATGGGTCAGGCTGTGTCTCTGCAGGTGGTAGCGTTGGAAAAAACGCATGTCACACATGTTACAAGCATAGGGCTTCACTCCTAAGTGCAAAAAAACAAAAAACAAACAAAAAAAAGAAAAAGAAAACAACATAATTGTATTAGCCATATCAGCGACCTAGCAAACACACACTCGCTATAACAGGCTTAATAAGCAGCTAGAAAGGTTAGTTAGCTACAAATCAGCAAACTAATACATCTATAAAGGATTGTGGTCATAAAATAAATATTTTATGCTAAAAATTGTAATTAAGAACACCGAATAAATAGATAATATGGTTTTATTTAGGCATGTGCCGATGAACCGTTATACGACACCGTGATTTATCACATGCGATATTATTATTATTATTATTATTATTATTATTATTATTATTATTGCGAATATCAGATTTGTAATAAACTTGATTAGTTTTGCGATAAGCTTTAACGTTTCACGTGACATTATGTCTGAAACTAATTAAGTAAATGGTTACCTTACTTTGAGAACAATACTAAAACTAAGAATTAAAAAAAAAGTATATCTTTTTCAAATTCACTTTTGGAGTATGTTTATTTAAAAACAAGGTTTGATGTAAAAGGTGTCACTTTCGAGCAAGCAGCTTCTACCACATCAGTTTATATCACAGAGGGAAAATATTGTAAATCTTGGGATGAATGTTAGGAAATTACTGAACAAATTTTAGTAAATACGTTGAAAAAAATATTAAAATCGGCACATGCCTAAGGACAACCAATAAATGAGTAAGAGTACAGTAGTTTTTTCTTTATTCCTTCCTTTAGCATTGCCTTAAAAGGTGAATATTACACGTTTATTAAAACTAAACATTGACATTATGGATTCGACATCAAAAATACTTAAAAAGATAAAATACAGCAAGAGCAGTGTGGTTCATTTAGGGTTCGATTAAGCATGCTGATGTTCATAACAGTGTTGCCAACTTAGATCATAACCAAATTTCTATAATTCTGGTTATCCTTCTATATTTAAGAGCAAATACTTCACCGATAAAGATGACGTCCAGGATGTGAAGGTTTACATACAGAGTATAGCTTTGCTACGACTATATAAAAATACTAAACGTAGCGCAAATAGAATAGTTTAAAAATTAATATAATAAAAGGACAATGAATTCCAACACTCTAAAAATAGTATAAGTAATATACTATATACGCATGCTTACACAACACATCGAAATATCTCTAGTGTAAATATTGTGATATGCGTATCGCAGGGGCTTACGATAACAGAGTTACGAACAGTCGGAGTTTTAGGGCGACGCGGATAGCACTTAGCACTTATACTAACGCTAACCCTAACATTTCTCTTCAATGTCACGCAGCCCTAACGCTTACAGTATTATAAGTACAGATAAACACAGCGAGAAATGTACTATAATAGTAAGTAGAACACAGTGTAGTATTTCCGTACTACGGGAATTGCGTAAGCAGTAGATTTTGGGTTTCTTACATATAATATATAGTATATAGTATATAGCATAATAAGGAAAGAAGGATATGTAAATAAAATAATGAAGTATAAGAATAAAAGAATACATACTATAATAACAGTATAACTATAAAAGTACAGTAGATATGAGTATTCTGTAAATATATCACACACTAAGCTGATTATAAAAGTAAGTATATAAATAGAAGTATAACTACATACGAATGTAATGCAATGCATAGATATTACACTTACATAGTTAATTCAGTTTTATACATTAATTCTTATAGAGTTATACTATGAAGTCTGAGTACAGTAAGTTAAGTAGGTGTAAATATAGCAGTATAACGTTACTAGAACACTGTATAAAGTATGAAACTGCTACAACATTTTGAGTATAATCAATCTAGCACACGAGTATCTATAAGAGTAATGTGAGTAATCTGGAACAATGAGCGTGGACGACAATCAGAAACCGTATTAAACCTTTATCAATTCATCATCCGATCAGGATTCTTTTGTTAAAGTTCGTTACAGAAGTTGGCAACAGTGCTCAGGTCGCATGCGTGTGGTTTATTTCTATAGAGTAGTGGGTTGAGGTAGAAGGACACATACCCGTGTGAGTGAGGCTGTGTCTCTGCAGGTGGTAACGGTGGAAAAAACGCATGTCACACATGGAACAAGCGTAAGGCTTCACTCCTAAATGCACAGAGCAAATTATTAGTCATGTGCATTCGCTACGTCGGAAAGAAATACACGCCAAGTCATTTACAACAGCTCACTTATATACTTTCATAGTGGTCAGATTCCAAACTTTTCATTTCCTCACAAATCTAAAACAAGGCTCATTTTTACCTCCAGACTTTTACCATAAAATGTTATTTTGTTCTTCCGAAATTTCGATACATAACAAGGTATGACAATTTAATCTGAGTAAGCCTAGTAGTGTGTATATTTATCCAAAGCTACATTTTGCATTTTAAAAAGCGAAAACACAATCTAGCAGTTGAATAGTTGGTGTTTTTTTTTTTTCCTCGGGGGGTTGGGGGGGCTGATCTGAAGCAATTATGTTAAGTCTTGGCAGGAAAGGCAAAAAAAAAATTATTTTTTCTGTTCAGGAACGTAAAATAAAAAAAATAATCTGTTATATCTGTTTAAATATCTGTAGTATTTAAATTTTATTTAAATTTAATCAGTAATCCTGTGTAAATTATAGCCAAGAACAAATTATTATAATTATTATTTTTATTTGCTGCTGCACTAAAACCTAATATGGAGACTTTGCTCAGAAACCATTAAGACAGCGCATGTATATATGCACGGAGAAATATAGTATAGAATTGGAAACAATTTCCTGTTGTAAACTAACACAGCTATACGTACACAAAGTATGAATATGAATGTGAGTACCTATGAGTATATTTAACACAGAAGACAATTAAAGTTTTCCCTATAAAGTTTAAAACTACTCATTTCTAGCCCTAGTTAAAAATCCCATGCCTGAAAAAGATAATATCCAAGAATACACGAAGCAAAATCTGATTCTTTTAAGAATCTGTGATCATTCTTGTGTGACCATTATTTTTTACGAACAATAAAATTATACTTTTAAAAGGGTCACTTGCATTGGGGTTGATTGAGTATAAAGAGACAAGACATACCCGTATGGGTGATGCTGTGTCTCTGGAGGTGGTAGCGTTGAAAAAACCTCATATCACACATGGTGCAAGCAAATGGCTTCACCCCTAAACGCAGAGTACTAATATTAGAATACGCGATTTCGATATTCACCAAGAATGTAACTTTTACCTAGGCTTGAAATGTTTTACATTTATCTCTACCTCTCATCACTAGCTAGGAAGGTTACAGCTTTTAGATGCCTTAAATGTAATAAAAAAAAATTAAATAAAATAAAATAAGTTAAAGCAGTGCTTTCACAAACTCTGGGTCGTATACAAATTAGCAAACAAAAACTGAAAGGAGGAGAATGAAATTGAGAATACTGATCAAATCAAAATATTACTGGGGGGGACAACTAATCAAAATTGGCAAGATTAGACATGTGGATTTGGTAAAGGTTTAATAAGCGATATGTTTTGGCACAGGAAATTGACACGTACCCGTGTGGGTGAGAGTGTGTCGTTGAAGGTGACAACGCTGAAAAAACCTCATATGGCACATGGAGCAAGCATATGGCTTCACCCCTAAATAGAGTATCATTGTATTAGCATGGAATTTTTTTTTCTGTCAGTTCATGGTCACACTCTAGCCAAACACGAGGGACCATTTTAAGTTTAAAAAAAAATCATGGGAATGTTTATCCAACTGGGGTCGCACCAGTTTTTAATTCCAGCATCAAAGGAATCTAGATTAAATCAATTTCTTAATTACAATTACTGAATGCATGCACGTAATCAGTCCCATGCTAAGGTCTCGAGAAAGTGGTTAAGAAGTTCAGCAAAGCGGTCAGGTTGCAAAGACACATACCCGTATGGGTTAGGCTGTGTCTCTGCAGGTGGTAACGCTGAAAAAACTTCATGTCGCACATGGAACAAGCATACGGCTTCACCCCTAAACATACAGAGGTCCATTATGTCAGGATTTGGCAGTCAGTGAAACTACAGTTAAAGTACAGTACGTGTTTAACACCCCTCCCCGCGACCTATTTTCAAGTCACCACATTCAAACTCGAGTTTGTTGCAGCCAAAACATTGACGGTACCAAACAAACTGCGACAAATGAAGCTGAGACTTGAATGCATTGTTGCCAACTCTGTTAATTAGAAGATCAAACCAATAACTTTCACTGTGGAGAAATAGATGTGCAATTCAGACTGGAGTTTAGCACTGCTTGTCAACTTTCTACCTAAAAAAGCTTGATTAACTTCCAAGCGTCTATTCGATGGGAAATTGTTGTTTTTTTTTTTTCTGCTCACGCAAAGACAAAACATTTGCATTCATTTCCAAGAAAAAAAAGTCATTCTCAACTTCAAAACTTTGTTCCATCAATTGTGAAATCGTGAAGACCTCGTAGGTTTTCTAATAAGTCCTGGTCACGGTCAGCCGCTGAGGTGGAAAAATAGCCTAACCCCTTTTTGAGAGGAAAAAAGTTGGCAACAGTGCTAAATTGCACATTAGCTTAACCAAGGGGTAGCAAGGCAAATCTGTAAAGAGAGACGACCCGTACCCGTATGGGTTAGGCTGTGTCTCTGCAGGTGGTAACGCTGAAAAAACTTCATGTCACACATGGAACAAGCATACGGCTTCACCCCTAAACATACAGAGCACCATTATGTCAGGATTCGGCAGTCAGTGAAACTACAGTTAAAGTTCAGTATGTTTTTAACACCCCCCCCATGACCCATCTTCAAGTCACCACATCCATACTCGAGTTTGTTGCAGCCAAACATAGACTGAGCACTATACCAAACAAACTGTGACAAATGAAGCTGAGACCTGAATGCATTGTTGCCAACTGTGTTAAGTCGAAGCTCAAACCAATAATATTCACTGTGGAGAAATAGACGTGCAATTCTGACGAGTTCAGCACTGCTGGTCAACTTTGAACCTATAAAAGCTTGATTAACTTCCATGAGTCTGTTTAATGAGTACTTGTATTTTTTGCTACTCATGCAATGACAGAAAACAAAAGATTGTGAAATCTTGAAGACCTGACAGTTTTTTTTTATGTCATACTTTCAAACCCAGTAAGACCTGATCGACTGCTGAAGCGAAAAAATAGCCTAACACTTTTGAAAGGAAAAAAGTTGGCAACAGTGCTAAATTGCACATAAGCGTAGCCAGGTGTAACAAGGCAAATTTGTTAGGAGAGACGACCCGTACCCGTATGAGTGAGGCTGTGTCTCTGCAGGTGGTAGCGTTGGAAAAAACGCCTGTCACACATGGAGCAAGCGTAGGGCTTCACCCCTAAACGCACAGAGCAAATGATTAGCTCCTAGTCAGGATCAAAACACATTTAATCCCATTTTATCCAACACGTATGCAATTTGCAGGTTCCTACAAGTGCAGGGTTCCACGTCAGTTTTACAGACATTAAGAATGAATGTCATGCTTTTTGGCAGTGCTTTACACATGAGCAGAACAGACAGGAGGTATCCACAATATTTGCAACATTTGTGTGTGAACAGTTATTGGGCAAGATGCTGGTCCCATTAGTAAATGCTTGGTCTCTACCCACTTGACCATACCCAGGTCCCACTTGACCCTATACCATACCCAAGTCTACCCGACCCTTTACCGGACCAAAGTCCCATCTGATCCTGTACCATACCCAAGGCCCACTTGACCCTATACTATATCTAAGTCTCNACCCAAGTCCCACTTGATCCTATACCATAACCAAGTCCCAATTGACCATATACCATATCCAAGTCCCACTTGATCCTATACCATACCCAAGTCCCACTTGACCATATACCATACCCAAGTTCCACTTGATCCTATACCATACCCAAGTCCCACTGGACCATATACCATACCCAAGTCCCACTTGACCATTTACCATACCCAAGTCCCACTTGATCCTACACCATACCCAAGTCCCACTTGATCCTATACCATACCAAAGCCCATCCTACGCTTTACTCTACCAAAGACCCATCTGATCCTGTACCATACCCAAGTCCCACTTGATCCTATACCATACCCAATGCCAAGGTTCTTGTGAAAGCTTGATTGCATCAGCTATGTCCCCAAATGCATTAGGAAGCCATTTAGAACACAAAGCAATAAGTCTAAGTATTGAAACCACACCTCATTTTTTTTTTTAAAAATATAAAAATTCCCTCAAGGTAGCAAAATGGATCCATGTATCCAAGTATTTTATAATCTGCAATTTTAGGATATAACACATCAAGTAGGCTTCTTGACCACCACTGATCAAAATACCAAAACCAGGGCTTCTGGACGGCATGACAGAAATGTGATTGCTCTATCGCCTGGAGATTGCAAGTTTGAATCGCTATGATGCCAAATCCCCCCCCCCCTTCCCTCTCTCACATCCCTATCAATCACAGTGACATTAGCCAATCATGGGGGTGTCTGCATGTGAAAGTGTGTTATGCACATGACCGCCTTCACCCATCCTGGTTGGTAGCTGTCATGTGATAAAGGAGAGCTGCTGGTGGGTGGGAAATGGCCAAGGCTAAGTTAGAGAGAAATCAGAGGGGGAAAAAATCAGACCCAATTTGTTCTTGACAAGCTGTAACATAGCAACAATAGCTAGCATTTACATTTTTTCCCAGAAATTGAGAACCCCTTGTAAATTCAATGTGTTAAAAGTTCTCCCTTCAGATAAAATGTATTCAGTTATGTGGCCTTTTCTCACTAAATGAAAATTTCCTGCTATTTGAAAGGACGAGGAAGGACAATGTGTGCTGCTGTTTTGCATCCCCCCCCACTTACAGTTACAGTCACTGTCAGCTATTTACATTTGCCCTTAAATGTGTTTCACACAAAATATTGACAGGCTCATGAATATTGTGGATACTCTGCAGAATACTGGCCCAGAAACATATAATACTTGCAGACAAAATGGTTGCAGGCACAACCACTGCTTACTGCATAATAACCATAATGTTATTTATGGTGGGGAAAAAGCTTTAGTATGAACCACAAAATATAGACAAGCGATTGCTTTACAAAAAATCAGAAGCCATGCTGACGGACATCTAGCATGCGAAACAGACAATGGAAAAAGGCAAACCACAGAAAGTTATGCACTGCAGTAAGCAGAAAGAAAGTGGGGAAAAATGTATGGAAAAGCTTACTGACCAATCAACGGTTACAAAAATTAATAACAAGATGTAAAGTGCTTTGATGTAACCAACTGCAACAGTAAAACATGGCGAGTGATTAGGATAAGAGGGGTCATTACCCGTATGTATGAGGCTGTGTCTCTGAAGGTGGTAACGCTGGAAAAACCGCATGTCACACATGGTGCAAGCATACGGTTTCACCCCTGAATGCACAGGAGCAAGATATAAATCATATGCCCTAAAATATAGCAAATTCAATTATTCTGAGGAACATGACAACCAGGAGACCATCGATCATGGTGTAACAGTGCATTCAGAGTGTATTCAGACCCCTTCACCTTTTCCTTGTTTTATTTTTCTCCTAATCAATCTGCAGAAGTTACTTCATAATAAAACAAGCAAGTTCTCAATTTTTCCCCCCATTTATTAAAAATCTTTTTTAAACTATTACAAGTATTCAGAAACTTTAACTCAATGTAGAAGCCCCTTAGCATTGAATACAACCTCAGTTTCCCAGAAGGATTAGTGGATCTTCTAAACCAAGACCTCATCATGAGATTCGTTCTTCTTTGCAGAACCTCTCAAGCTCTATCAGGTTTTATGAGGAGCATTATCATGACGCTCTGGCAGGGTCACTTAAGGGCAGTTATGGACTTGTCCCAAAAATCGCACCTGCTTTGCTTCTGATCAGTGTTGAGTTAGAAGGTAATTCTTCATCCCAAATGAGCACTCTTAAGCAGGTTTTGTCTTGATCCTGAGGAACCTCCCAGTTCCTGCTACTGAAAAACATTGCCAGCTAACACAACCTGATGCTACCACCACCACGCTTTGTTAAACACTCGACTATAAAATCCTGCTGCAGAGAAGGTTGCCTTCCTGGCAGTTTCTACCATCTCCATCTCAGAGTGACCATCAAGTTTGTGGTCACCCCCATGACTAAAGCCCTTCTTCCCAATTTGCTCAGTCTGTCTGGGCTCCAGATTCTAGAATAGTCACTGGAAGCCACTGTGTTCTTCCAGACCGTCAAAGCTGCAAAATTTTTTCGTTTCCTTTCCCAGATAGATCGACATAATCCTGTCTCTGAGGTCTAAAGATAATCCGTATGACCTCATGTCATAAAAAAAAAAGCAGTAAACACATCTTAAGATCGATCAAAGGAAACACAAAGTGTGCGATTTTGAGTGTCACAGCAAAAAAGTCTGAATACTACTCTAAATGCACTTAACTTAATATACTTTGAAGATTAACTGAAAACTCGGTTTTGCTTTGACAGTATATTTTTTGTTGCAAGATTGAGGAGGAAAAATATGCATTTTAGAGTAATGAGGGAAAAGTGCATACTTTCAATATTGTCTGCCAATAACGAGCTACTGCACTAGGTTAGATAATTTACAATATATTAGACTATGTTAAATTTTTTTGCTAAAAATTTGGCTGCCATTTGGACAATAAGAATATATTATATTCCATATAAAATGTGTTGTAGGTACAAGCCAGACAGAACCAGCACAGACTAAAATAAAATGAGTATCAATGTGTGGAAGAGCACTGGTCGGTTTGAAACGCTTACTACATGAGAGAAAATAAAAATTAAATCCGGTAATGTCAGAAGAGAGATCTCAGGAGTTAAACAAGCTGTGATCTTTGGGCCTGACGCGAATGGTGTTTTAATGAGCGAGATTTATTCCAGAGTGGCTTTTTTCCCCCACAGATTCTCTGCATTTGTTCGCTGCTTCTTGATGATATTAACCGCTGCCATAATTGTAACTTACAGCTTTTATTAACCAACAACGAAGCTTCATCGTTTAAGCTTTTGCTGGAATGATAACAGGGTCACAGCAATGTTTATAGCCAAATGCTAGTAGAAACTGAAAGGTCACTGGATCCAACTATGCTGATGCTTGCGTTCAAGATGGTCATCCAAGATGCTAAACTCAGAAAAATCTCAGTTTTGATGCATGCGCCAATATTAAATTTTCATTTGATGAATAATATTTTGTTTTTTGAATTTTCATTAAAGTGCTGCGTGGGAAACAGAATTATGGAATTTTTTCTGCCAAGTTTGTCCATATGCTTCTGTGTCGGATTTTTTGCTGCCCCAAAAATTCTACTTACTTCTGGAGAAAATAAAAAAAAAAATCACTTTTTGGTGTAAGAACAAAAAAACTGACACCTTATCAGCAAATTAAGTCAACTGTTGATATGTTGCACTCGATCTCAGAAACCCTGAACAGTATATTTTGTACTGAAGAGCTCTAAACAGAGAATAGTAACGTACTCAAACATGCTTTAGTAGATACACTGAACAATACCATTTAAATATATTTTTTTAAAACCTCTCTTGCATTTTATCCAAATTAGAAACTTTTTTCCTTTTATATCAGAAGAATCTACATAAGAATATTACACCAAAATGTAAAAATAAACAACTTGTATCAATAGAAACGATATACAGTATTTTCTGCTCGTGTTTATAATCGTTTTTCAGAAAGATTCAAATCTCAGATGTTATTTAGTTCATTATACATCACTTCCTCTCACTGTTACGTGTCTTGTATGAACAAATAAAGCAGACTGTTCCACTTTTTCTACATTTCAAGGTTGTGACTTAGAAACTCCTCTGACTTTATTAGGAAAAAGAAAAGTAAGGAGAATTCCTCGTACCAGTATGAGTGAGGCTGTGTCTCTCCAAGTGGTAACGCTGAATAAACCTCATGTCACATATGGCACAAGCAAATGGCTTCTCCCCTGAGTGAGGAGAGAGGGAGAAGAGGAGAGGAGAGGAGAGGAGAGGAGAGAGGGAGAAGAGGAGAGAGGGAGAAGAGGAGGAGAAAGCCGAGCAGTTAAAATCGCTGAGTAGTTAAAAATCAGTGTATTGTTTTTTTTTTTTACACTAAAGACCTTTTAACAATAAAAATCAAATTTAAAAAATAAAATAATAATCAAATTATCAAAAAAAAAAAAAACCAGTAAAAGTAGTTAAAATTCAACATACTTTTTGTTTAACCAAAGGCATTTTAACAATAAAAATAAAATAAAAAAGTAAAATAATAAAATAAAACAAAATACATATTAAAAAGTTATTTTAAAAAAAAGACAGTAAAAATCTGAGCAGTTAAAATTCAACATACATTTTTTTTTAACCAAAGACCTTTTAACAATAAATTTAAAAAAAAAACTAATTTTTTTATATGAATTAATTTTATTTTTTTAATCTTAAATTTTATTAAAAAAATAATAAAATAAAATAAATAAATTTAAAATAAAGATAGTCAAAAGCTGAGTAGTTAAAATTCTATGTACATTTAAAAAAATAAAATAAAAATAAACCTTAACAATAAAAAATAAAATAAAAAAGTAAAATAAAACAAAAACATTAAAAATATTATTAAAAAAAAGAGTAAAAATATGAGTAGTTAAAATTCAACATACATTTTTTTTAAACTAAAGACATTTTAACAATAAAAATCTAAAAAAATAATTAAAAAATGTATTTTATATTAATTGATTTTTTTATTTAATCTTACATTTTATTTTTAAAAAATAATAATTAAAAAAATATTAAAAAAAAGAGTCAAAAGCTGAGTAGTTAAAATTCTATGTACACTTTTTAATAACAAAATAATAAGAAACCTTTTAACAATGAAAATATATATAAAATAAAAAATAACCAGATTATAAATAATAAATAAATATTATTAATAAAGAAACTCTACGTAGAGAACGCTGATGTTTTTTCCCGAAACGAATACGCGTCGTACCGGTGTGAATGAGAATGTGTCGCTTCAGATGATAGCCGCTCCTGAAGGCGCCGTAGCAGTGATCGCAGATGAAGTTCTTCTGCACTTTGGAGAGCGGACAATTCCCGTTCTCGTCCACCACGACAGCCTGGGAGACAGAAATGAAGGTCATCGTACACGAGGAAGCTCGGCCACGGGGTCGGGGTTCAGAGCCCCACTGTTTACCAAATGTTAATCTTCACACAGTCCTTATTCACAACTGCATACGTCTTAAACACTGTTTAAATACCAAATCTCTCATTCTAGTGATCAACGATTTTAAAAAACATAACGTACATAAGGAGACGTTGTGCTGATTTGCTCGATGGGGCGATCGGGTATCGCGTTTAGCTCCATAGAGCTGCACCTGGTGGTCATAAATGGGAACTGCAGCAAACAGAGGCCCACTGGGGCATTAATCACGCTGCCCCATGATCGCTTTTCAGTGAAAAAAGGAGCAGCGGATAAGACGATAAAGGACAGGGTTGCCAGATTGAGCTTTTTTTTTTTAATTACTTTTAGACTTTGTTTGACAGCAAATAATCAGAATTAATTTTAATTAATTTTCACACAAAAGCAAAGTGCAATAAGTGTCTATAATGTACAGAACCATTTCTACTGTAAGATACACTGCAAAGATTTTGGAGTAATATCTGTCCATCGAAAAGGTGAGGGAAACGAGTATTTCACACACAGAGAAAAAGAAGAAAATGGCTCAGATGTTCAAGGCCCAAGTGTTTAAAAAAAATTTATTTTAAAACTACGCACCATCTTGTCTTAAATTAAAACATTAAATCTTCTTGTCCTGCTCATTGTCTTTTCTTCTGAGAAACCCTCACCCTTCCCCCACACCAAAACTCAACACCTCCTCCCTCACACACACACACACACAATGTGTGGGCAGTATGGCATGCACTGAGCCCACACACACACACATACACACACAAAATAGTTCATGAGTAAAAGCTCAAAAATAATGCTCCAGGATGTTATACAACTGTAGTATGTTTTAGAAATTTACAAATACACAAACTTAGACTAAGGAAGTGTGTGTGTGTGTGTGTGTGTGTGTGTGTTGGGAATGCATGAAATGAATGCACAACCACCCCCACTTGCCTCCACACACACACACACGCCTCCCAGCACTGACCTTCCCTCCTTTCCCCTCTTGCTCTCGGACTTTACAGGGCGTTCCCGACTTCCTGTTCTTCTTCTTCAGCTGCATGTCCTCGTTCGGTCGCATTTCCTTCTCGTCCAGCAGGCGAGGGCCGTGAATGTCGCCTTCTTTACGGACAAGCTACACACACACACACACACACACACACACACACACACACACGGTTTCTGGAATCAATTAAACAACCCTCACTTTTCAAACACTACTCACAATCTTATATTATTCACTAATTTCAAAGCAAAAATAATTTTTAAAAAAAAAAAATCACCATTTAAATGTTTGTTATTTAAAACAAGCCTTTTAAAGAACAAAGGCTGAGCAAAATGTGGACATGTACATATTTAATCATTGTACTGCCCGATGTACTGACAGTGTTCTGTTCAGTAGATAAAGGAAATGTGAGGCAGCAATCTGTCAAGTTCAGTAGTCACAAGTAACGTTCAGTAGTCACACATGATGTTCAGTAATCAGACGATATGTTCAGTATTCACCGGCGACGTTCAGTAGTCATAGCTGATGTTCAGTATCCACCAGTCATGCTCAGTAGTCATTGATAATGTTCAGTAGTTATCAGAAACATTCAGTAGTCACCAGCAATGTTCAGTATGCACTGGTAACTTTAAACAGCCACCGGTTCAGTTCAGTAGTCGCCGGTAAAGTTCGGCAGTTTACTGTACTGTTAAGTAGTTAATAGTCAAGTTCAGTATCTACAGGTGAAGTTCAGCAGGTAAATGAACAGTTCAGTAGTTGATGGACGAGTTCAGTATCTACAGGTAATGTTCAGCAGGTAAATGAACAGTTCAGTAGTTGATGGTTGAGTTCAGTATCTACAGGTGAAGTTCAGGAGGTAAATGTCTCTTTTCCCTGGTCTGTGTAGCGTGTTATGTTTAAGCTTCTCACCAGTGGAGGGCAGGTCATGGCCGCCGTTAAGCCCATGTGTCCCTGCGGGTCCCTCTGAGTGGAACCCGGAATGGGGGGCGGAGCCAGTGATGTCATCATCTTCTTTGGAGCAGAAATGGTGCTGGCTTGCATCAGAGCCATGCTGGAGAGGACGGCCTCACATCCGAGCAGCCCCGCCTTCAAACAGAACATGTGTATTATCATAACGATTATTATTAACAGTACAATCATTTACAGTGAAAAATATCCACATACACATGAGCATGAGAAAAAGAATCAACGATGAAAAATGAAAAAACAAAAAGGGAAATAAATAAAAGCTGGTGGGTTTGGACCATGCACAGACTGACCCATTTCATATGGTCACGGACCGAGGTGGTTGGTATGTGTGACATCACAGAAGAGGACAGGGACAAGGGGAGGGGCCAGGAGCTGTCACTCAGGATGATGCAATAGACAATAGGACACGCCCACTGCTATCATCTGGCACTGGGTTTCGTCCTGTCCTGGAGATATGAGAGCAAGAAAGAGAGAGAGAGAGAGCAAGAGAGAGAGAGAGAGCAAGAGAGAGAGAAAGAGAGAGAGAGAGAGAGAGAGAGAGAGAGAGAAAAAGAGAGAGAAAGACAGAGAGAGAGAAAGAGAGATACAGAACAGATAGTTGGAGGGATGATTATCAAAACGAACCGGAAACATGCATACATATCGTGACGACGTAGCGGTTAGCTCGCTGCTAGCAAACTAGCTAAAACAGACACAGGTCAGCAGGAGAAGCTAAAAAAAAAAAGTTTAAAAATGTTCAGCGTTACCATGACAACCATCAATAAGTTAGCTAGCTAGTACTCATGAGCTGTAGCTAAAATTTTTCTAACCACGCAGTTCGTACTAATTCGAATGCGAACTGGATCGTGATGCGTGATGTCTGTTTCTTGTTTAGTAAATCCAGAAACACCGCGGAGAACTAAACAACGAAGACTTTATCAATGCGCAGAATTACATTTTGTATAAAGTTATGTCACTATTTTTTTTTTAATTATGATTAATGCTGTTTGTATCCTATTTTATTCATTCGAGAGTTGCTGTTTATATTATAACCGTTAGGAATAACTGGCACTTTTGTTTTACTAAATAAATCAGGAAAGTATTGCGATATGAGATTTTCGATATCATCGCCCACTCATGATGTCACGTGACCTCCTCTGTCTGCCATTTAAACAAGAAACTTTTTACTGCTTCGATTTATTTTATTAGGAATTTGAGACACATTGCAACCAGTATTTTATTTTAGCAACTGAATAAAAGAGCGTATTAACTCAATTATCAATATAATTATTTATCTTTATAATCTTCCGCAAATGTAACTACCGAACTAACTTCTGATCCAGGATCAGCTAAAATGGTTAGCTTTACCTGTTTATTTAGCTAGCTAACAGAATAAATATATAAGAAAATAGGCAAAAGATCATATATTACTAAATGAAAGATGTTCAAATACTTAAAAAACATCAATCTAGCTAGCTTTTAGGTGCTAATGCATGCTAACAGATACGTATACAGATATTTAAGTAAAGCAGGCCAGCGCTAGCTTAGCATAGATCGTTAGCTTGTGTGCTAAGTACCGTTAGCGCTCCACTCCCTTTCGAAAACAATTCCTTTTAGCAAATATAAAACCATTCGGAATGCATGTGCGCTCAGTTAAACAACATCCTAAACACCGCAAAACACACTGAATTATTTTAATAAGATGAAAAAATGCGTTATTTTATTACCTTCTAGGCTTTTGGTATGTGGCTAAAAAAAACTGGCTCCTTATCGCAGCGTCCACATCAGCTAGCGCGAGCTACAGTTTACAAACACAGGAAACAGCACCGGAAGTGCTCGCCGAGAACGCGCACTCGACGGAAACCCGGAAGTGCTTCCCGAGAACGCGCACGAAAGGGACTCTGCAGTTGAATCGCCTTCTAATCACGATTTGTTTTTGTTTCCTGAAATAAATAAACACTCAACTTCGATATTAATGAGTTCACTATTAACTGTGGTTAGCTAATGAATTAGATTAGTGATTGATTTTGGTGAATAAATCATTGTTTTCTTTGTAGATTTTTCAGTCATGGTTCCTCTCAGTGTT
>CM074964.1:18462375-18480628 GCA_037577455.1 Pangasius macronema | reverse complement strand
TATATCATGTGCACTATGATAAGGTCTTATCTGTGATGCATGTCTCTCTCTCTCTATCTCCCCCACACACACACACACACACACACACACACACACACACACACACACACACACAGTATGACTTTATACGAATTATTTATTTATTAAAATATTCTAGTTTGGGTTACCCAGGATTTGGTAGTGTGTGTGTGTGTGTGTGTGTGTGTGTGTGTGTGTGTATGTGTGTATGTGTGTGCACATGTGTGTGTGTGTGTATGTGTGTGTGCATGTGTGTGTGTGTGTGTGTGTGTGTGTGTGTGTGTGTGTGTGTGTGTGTCCTAGGGAACCCAAAGAACCTCCGTGAATGAATGTTCTCAGAGAAAGAATGTTCTTTAGTGTGCTGTCCTTTATTTAAACTGTCAGGATTAATAAAAGCTGCTGTAAAACACACACACACACACACACACACACACACACACACACACACACACACACACAGATTCAGCAATAATAATAATAAGAAGAAGAGAAGATAGTGAGAAGATGGTAAACAGCAGCAATAATAATAAATATAAAATAAAAAAATAATTTAAAACATGAAAATAAAACTGAAAATAAAAAATGAAAAAATTAAAAATAAATAATTATAAAATAAATTAAATAATTATGCAGTAAGTAAAGTGAAGTAATAGTAAAATGCACAAAGTAATATATTTTTTATTTAAAGTTTCATGTTGTACAAAATCATATAAAGAAAATACTGAATGGAAAATTAATTAACATTTAAGAAAAAAAAACTAAATTAAAATCCTGAATTAAAATCTGTCACTTTTTTCTTTTTTAAATAATCATCTGGATTCTTTGTGACTTGCTTTAAATGTGCAACGTGGAATTATCTGTCTCCTCTCTCCCTCCATGAGCGCACTGCACAGTGTGCACGACAACTTTAAATATTCTTCTCATTTCTGTTTGTTTGTTTGTTTGTTTGTTTGTTTGTTTACTAATGTTCTTATTGTTGTTGGTTTTAGTCACGTGATCCAGGTGAAGCGTCACGTTTTCGTATTATATATGCATTTTTATTAATGAATAAACTGCTATTTTATCACCAGGGATAAGAAATGAGGAGAAACACACACACACACACACACACACACACGCACACACACACACACACACACACACCTGGTCACTTGGCAGGTGAAATGCAACGCCCAAGGTCATCTGGTGTCTCGTAATCAGGTTCTGCCGCTTGTGGGTCGTGTCTCATTACGTCTCCCACTGACTCCTGCTGCGCCCTTCAGTGAGTCTCTGACAGGAAACTGAATTTAAACAGCAGCAGCAGAATAAATCATTTAAACAAAAACAAAAATTATTTCCTTCTCAATCTATAAAAAAGCTTATAATTCACTTTACCTTTGATTTGTATTTCATTTCATCCCTAATGCATGTCAGCATTAAATTAAAAAATTATATTAAAATAAAAACCACATGGAAAAGTGATATTTTTGGCAACATTAAAAGTTTATACATTTATACAGTTTCTCAGATTATTAAAAACAAAAAACTTTACTAGATATATATATATATAGCACCCTACAAAGGGTACAGATCCACCCCTACAGTATTAGGGTAGTGCACACGGCGTAGGAGACATAATTTCGCACCCTACCTAGTGCCCTTTGTCCCTAAAAGTGATTTATTTTTATTATTAATTTTTATATCGATAAATAAGCGATCATTACAGCCGTTATTCCCCATGTAGTGTCCTATATACCTCTTCAGAGCCACTTTGGATTCTTAGAGTACTTAGAGTGAAGGAAACTTTATTTTATACCCTACATAGTGCACTATAAACCGTGTAGGGAATAATCTGGGATTTCTAGGGCACTTATGGTGGAGAGATCATTATTTCATGCCCTATGTAGTGCTCCATATGGCTAGTAGAGAACGATTTAAGCTACTTAGGGTACTAATAGTGTAAAAGCTGCACTGTGTAGTGATGTTTTTGCCTAATTAAGAATTATTTGAGATTCCTAGAGTACTTTAGGTATAGGGACCTTTATTTTATACCCTACATAGTGCTACTTATGGTGGTGAAAACATTATTTCATGCCCTATGTAGTGCTCTATATGACTAGTAGGTTCTTAGGGTACTTATAGTGCCTATGTAGTGCACTTCCTGCCTAGTCAGGAGTTGTTTGGGATTCTTAGGGTACTTTAAGTATAAAAAGTTTTTATTTTATACCCTATGTAGTGCTTTATAAACCTAATCGGTAGTACTTTGATACTTCTAGGGTATGTATAATGTGAAAGATTTATACTTTTATACTCTAAAGCTCTTCCTGCCTGGTCAGGGGTAGTTTGGGAATCTTAGGGTACTCAGGGTGGAGAAGTCATTATCTTTTGCCCTATCTAGTGCTCTCAAATAGTGAGGGTTAAGTGAAGCAGTGAATGAGACACAGCCTTGCTCTGCCACTGTGCTGCTGTGCCTTAGCACCTCCCTCCACACACACACACACACACACACACACACACACACACACACACACACACACACACACACACTCACGGAACAGGAGTGTCAGGTGTCTCACTGTTCATTCTGTCTCTTCTTTCTGTATTTCTCTGGAAGCAGGTGACGCAGGGAAGGTGTGGAGAGTTTCAAGAGTTTTAAACGAACGACAGAAATTCTGCGGCATGAACAAAATCTAGACAAAACAAACAAACAAACAAAAACAAAAGTCCAGACGAGGAGCAGCTCAAACACCAGGTGAGGTTCTTTTTTTTTCTTCTTAAGACTAAATAACACAGTGTGTGTGTGTGTGTGTGTGTGTGTGAGAGAGAGAGAGAGAGAGAGAGAGAGAGAGAGAGAGAGAGATGATCACATTAAAAGCCGGTGTGTAAAAAGCTGAATGAGGGAAGAAAACTCCTCTGGGTGAGAAAAGGCTCGGTTCTCCCCTCTTACTGAACTCATCTCACAACCTGACGGCGTGAAGGAAGAAGCTTCTATTCGGCACTTTGTCCTCGGAAGACGAGCCTGTTTTTCCTCCTGTCTTTTTTCCTTTTCTCTAGAAGAAACAAGGGCCTTTGTTTTCTTTCAGAGTGAGATCATGACTCTACAGGTGTATCTGCTGAAACCCAAACACACACCGTGCTTCTTTCTGTAAATGTGGGCTTTATCACCAGAAATCATCCTGATCTTCTTTCACTTTTGCATCATTCTACTTTCAATTTCAACGATCACAATTTCCTCCTGAGCTACAAGAACATTTCTGTTTATCTCACAGTAATGTATATCGAATTATATATATATATAAATGTAAACTAATACAGCTGTGAATCCTCAAATGTCACATTATATCTCACATTTAGACTCATATTTATTGTACGTAATGTACACACACACACACACACACACACACACACACACACACACACATAGTTGCAATTATACAGTAATATACATTAGATATAGTACCTATAGAATGCAATCTCATGGTTCTTATATCTTATATTCAGTATATTATATGTACAAAATCATATCTTCTTAGTCATTTTATCAAAATAGTCTCTAAATAGTAACGTTATCATGAATTTATGTTCACATATACATCTAGATTGCTTATATGTGGCATATTGTATGATGTATATAATAAGAATACACACACACACACACACACACACACACACATACATATAAACTCCAAATAACAGTAATACACTTGTGTATTTTTCTGGATATTTCTTCCCTTTTTCCTGTGACGCTCGTCAGGACTTTTCATGATTCACTTGTTAAAGTTTCTCTAAAATATAAATATAATATATTTAAAATCCCTCTTAATGATTAGCATATTGTTTGTTTATTTTGTGGTGTAAATAAATAAACATATCTGAAGCTCCTGTTAAAAGTAAAAGCCTCTCTACAGAGAGTCGAAATAAATGTTTAATTCCAGATTAAAAAGAATAAAATAAATCATTAACTACATGAATGTAAAAAAAAAAAAACAGTCTTGCTAAAATAAAAAAAAATTAATCTATTTAACAGAGAAAAACAGAATTTTGGTTTTATTATGTATCCACATTTATGGCTATTTAATTAGATAAATAAATGTAAATTTTTGAATTAATTATAAGAATATCAGCGAACTAAAAGAAGTAACTCAGAGAGAAAGTTACACTGGCACATAGTTGTAATTAATTGTTTGGTGTGTGTGTGTGTGTGTGTGTGTGTGTGTGTGTGTCTGTGAGTGTGTCTGTGAGTGTGGGTGAGTGTGAGTGTGTGTGTGAGTGTGTGTGTGTGAGTGTGTGTGTGTGTGTGTGTGTGTGTGTGTTTTAACGTTAAGATGAGGCTCAGGAATCTGGAAGCCATGATGCTTCAGTGTGAAGTCATTCATTTTGCTGTGTACGTCTTTTCCCCTCCCGCTGCTGTTCGTTTTATAAAGTAATTAAACGAGGTGTGTTACAGTCATTCAGATAAACACACTGCGTCCTGCAGCTCGGAAATTATTCTACAATTTCCTTTTATTCAGCATCACAAAAACACAAAATATATATATAATATAATGTAAATCTGATATAATTTACTCAGTTCTCATGTTGGTTTTAATAGATGTGTTGACATCATTTCTGTATCATTTAAGTATTTCATCATATGTTCAAATTTTTGTATATTTATTTATTTATACAGCGTATGTTTTTATTTATTTTTTTTCCCTTTCTTTCTTTCTTTTCAGTCTGTACTGTGCTCAGTGTGTTTTTCTACTCAGAGAATTCACTGGTGTTAATTATTAACTCGGCTGAACAATTGGTAATCTGATTTTTTGCACTTATGACCCCTTTCCCTTTCTTTCTTTCTTTCTTTCTTTCTTTCTTTCTTTCTTTCTTTCTTTCTTTCTCCTTTAAGAAGGAGATAAATTATACTTTAGTGGAGACAAATATTAAACAATTAAGTATCAAAAGAAAGAAAGAATAAATGTACTTTATTTTATTACTCTTGCATGTATATTTTGTGCTTTAACTCAATTCAATTCAATCAGATTTTCTCACTTCTCACAACATTTGTCACTTGCAGTGTTCACCTCATAGTTCCTTTATCAGAGTAAAAGTGTAAATCTAATGAACTTGCTTGTAATACGCTCAAGAAGCATCTTAAATCATGTTCCAGTCACTACAGCGTGATAATGACGCACAAACGCCGCTCATGCTGATGAGTTTCTGACGTGTCGAAGTTCAGATTTCCATACTTAGCCTCACATTTTGCTCCTGAGGTTTGTGGGACGGCACTGAACAAAGTTCAGGTGTAAAGTTTATTCCTTTATTCGTTTACTCTGCACTGTGAGAGATCCAGTGAGACAAAAACAACATCAGATGCAGCACCAGAAAGGTTTTACAGTCCATTAACTTTGACCTTTAAACTGCACACATGACTAAATTTTAGAAAAATATTCTGAGGAAATTATTTTGGGGATAAACATAAACCTGTGGCTGTAAAACCACAATAACTAATGAACACTAATATACGAGTGATCTGAAGTGAGTTTATTCTGTAAATTCAGGCTTTTGTGAAAGTTAAAGGGGTGATGCATCCGTGACAAAGTGGGTGTGGCCTTTTGTTCAAGTGATGTAGGTGTGGCCTCTGTGCCTGTAAGTACCAATGAACAAGGCATGGCCTGTGTGTCTGTTATTCTCAAGAATGGAGGCGTGGCTTTATTGTTATTCATTTCCTGTAGAGGAGGCGTGGCTTTAGTGTCTCTACCTGTTTCAGTAAAGGAGGCGTGGCTTTAGTGTCATTCATTTCCTGTAGAGGAGGCGTGGCTTTAGTGTCTCTACCTGTTTCAGTGAAGGAGGCGTGGCTTTAGTGTCTCTACCTGTTTCAGTGAAGGAGGCGTGGCTTTAGTGTCTCTACCTGTTTCAGTGAAGGAGGCGTGGCTTTAGTGTCTGTCAGTCTGAGTGAACGAGGCGTGGCTTTAGTGTCTGTCAGTCTGAGTGAACGAGGCGTGGCCTGTGTGTCTGTGAGTTTCAGTAAAGCAGGCGTGGCCTTATAAGTCCCAATGAAAGAGGCGTGGCCTCTATGCCTGTTAGACTCATTGGTGGAGACGTCTCCGTCGCAGTCGTCACAGTGAAACAGCTTTGATTCATATCGTTCTGATCGTTAGTTATTTTGGGAGAAATATTACAACAAGTAAAAATCAAGTCACTTGTTTTTCATGCAAATCTGCTCTGTAACTCACTGGTTTGAATTTGTTGCAAATGTGTTTAGTCAAAACAGATCCACTCCAAGTCCATTAGAAATCCTCCAGCAAATGTTTTCTTTAATGGTTCTTTAATGGTCTTAATGGTTCTTATCTTCCTCAAGCAATCTTCTCTGATTGGGAAACATTCTGTCACAGGGTTCTGCAAACACAAACTTTAAATCAAAAGAAGTTTAACTGGAAAAAGAAATCTCTTTGGAGTTCCAGATTTTTTTTATGAGTATATTATCATCTGAGTCACACACAAGCTCCGCCTTCAGACTTTAAGCCACACCCCTGTATCTGAGTCTGATGCCCCTGTGGATGCCATCGCAGATTTGGTGCATGATGGTAAACTGTTGGCTTTAGCTACATTAGCTGCGTAACTCCAGTCCGAACCTGAGAGAGGGACGTCGAGGACTTTCAGTTTTTGGCCGTCTTATCTCTTTAAAATAACTCCTTCTGTCTGTGGCAGCATTCCTGCATTTCTAGTAAAGCATAACTCAGCTCACTTAACACATTTTTGAAGAAATTCCCAAACTGTGCGACTGAATTCGAAAGGTATTTGGGTCAAACTAAGAAAAACATTTCATCAGTGAAAAGTATTTGATCAAATAACATGAAATCGGAAAGTTGTATTATTATCTACCTTTTTGTTGTAAGAATAAGACTTCATGCGAGTTCAGATCTATGGTGGGTGTGTTTTTAAGAGCTTTAAATGTTAATTTTAGAGTTATAACAGAAATAATAACCATTTGAAACTTTCAAAGGTGAAAGAGTGCAAGCACAGCCATGTTGTGCAGCGTTCACAGTCACCGTTTGTGCTTTTCTTGGACATCAAATATCAGAGAAAAAGTACTGAAGTCGGTGCAGCAGACTGGAAACTATTTTCACCTCTGCAATGCCAAGAAAGCGCGCACTTCCTTTCAAACATAATGAATGAGTACAAATGTGTCTCTCATAAATCTGAACCTCATCTGACGAGCATCGCTGCTTCTTAGATTACTTATCATACTTTTTTGTTTAAATAGAGAAAGACAGCTGACAAGCGTGCTACAGTTTGTCAGTGTTTCTCATTTCATCCTGCCATCAGTGATAAACAGTGTTTATCATTCACTTATCTTTTTCATATCATTGCCCAATCCAGAGTCTGAAACCTGAGCTCAAATCTTTTGTCAATATTTATATGGGAAGGTTCCTGGTATTCAGAGTCGGGTTACACGCCTGCTAAAGTGGATTTTCTGAGCTCTAGATTCAGATTATTAAAATCACCTACTGGTTGCCAGATTTGTCTTGAGTCGAAGCTTCCAAGACGTGAATTTTCCACAGCGTCTAAACCTATTGTAAAGAAAAGTGCTGGAGGTGTGAAGGATAATCTGACCATGCACTCACCTGCTACACTTACAGAGAAACTTTAAGCTCATTCATCATTTTATCCAGAAATAATTCCCTCCTCGAGATAAGCGACGTCTTCAGTTAAGAATCCTACGATGTTCTCTGTAGGCTTTAAAGTGATGATATTACTAATTAATTAACAGCACAAAATTTATGGATTATTATTTTCATTGGCCTTGAATCACATTCCATAGTGTGTGTGTGTGTGTGTGTGTGTGTGTGTGTGTGTGTTTACAGCCAAAACATGAATTTCGTCATGACGTATTGTGGTTACATCAAACTGTCAGAAAGTGGTGCTGGACTTAACAATGCTCCTCACTTGCGCTGAAATCACACAGGAAACATGCATTTAAGAAGAAGGTCAGGAAGGAGCATAACTGAGACATGTCTGTGCATGTACACTCACACGCTATATCATCTGCCAGACGCTGATGTACCACACACCATAACACACACTCCCAGGTCAAAGTCCCGTGAGTCAGGCGTTCGGCAGGGTGCGTCGGCGATGATGTAAAACCATCAAAACGTCACGTTAGGATTCCTCTATTCATCCTTACAGCTCGCTGAGCGTCTAACGCAGCCAACAACCTGAGCAAACACATTACTCATCGCTAATGTACCTGATTTCTGTTGCTTGGCAACAAATGACAACAAAAATTGATTCTTGATTAGATTTGTGCATTGTGGACTTTTGTGTCCCTCCATCTTTATTGTCAGTACACTGTCCAAAAGCTCGCTTTAATGATCTAAAACCAGTGTAAAGTTTTACTCAGCTGATCCTTACGACTGTGTCTGTTACTCAAACATTTCATAGCTGTTATAAAATTAGCATACAGTTGCAGTTTTGCAACAATTCCTGTTTATAAAGAGAAGAAGGTTGAGGTTAGGATTAGGGGCGGAGTTAGATCATAAATTGTGTCAGGAAGAGTTCATACAAGTTTAGAGTTTAGAGTTAGCGGTTCTGTATTTTTAGTCATACAGACTCTTTTCTTAGTAATTTATCATCACGTGTGAAGGAAACGTTGATGTTCTCAACTCATTTTTTTAGATGAAAAAATACCAAAGTTAATGTAAGGATTAGGGGCGGGGTCAGTGTTCATATTTCTTATGACTTGATTTGAGCAAAATTCAAATCTCAAATCTACATCGCTTTTGTTTGTTTGAATTCGCAGAATTTTCGCATGAGTTCAGGAGGTTTATCATTTCTGAAGCCTTCAGTTTTTCAGAAGAGGCTGTCTTGACAGGCATTAGCAAGGAATTTTGGAGTCTTTGTTGAGAAATTAGACAAAATGAAGGCACTGTTTGATAACTGATGAAATGAAAATAGTTCTTGGAAGGTGAGTCAGACTTTTAGACACAACTGTTTCACTATGAACAGACTCAATAAACATCAGAGTCATCAGCTCACTGTGACTAATACGGGATAAATATGAGGTAACGAGGTGCTTGAGAGGCTGCTGCTATCATTGGAAGTTGTCATTGGCCAATAAATGCACTGATTCCATTATATATAAATAAATAAAACATTTCTGCAACATTCTGTGATGTAAAAACGATTGGATTTTGATCAGATTAAAAAACTATAACTGGACAGTAAACTAAACGGGAACAAGGAACGAAAAATTTCTAATATGTAAAATTCCTTGGAAATGGCAATTCAGTAAATTACAATAAATTAAAAAGCTGTAGTTTTGTTTTTATTAAAGCTGAGAAGCAAGCTAGAAATATCAGTGATGACGTAGTGACGTCATGAAGTATAATAAACCCGGAATTTGTAATTCCGTATCTCAATTACATCAGAATTTCTGACACAGAGGGTAGGTGTAATATTAATGGAGTATTAATGGAGATTTATGGAGTCTTAATGATGAGCATCATGAATATTATGATAAACTTAATATGAATGTAATGACTTGGACACTCAGGAGAAAACGCATGACTCGGTTTTCATTCGTCTCCATCGTGAGTGAAATCGGACGGTGTTGTGTACGAACCGGCTACGCGTGACAATTTTCCGGCGCCGAGGTTTTGTCGCTGAAGGAATGAACAGCTGTTTAAACAGAATCTCATAAACCGTTTGATCGTCCAGACGTTGTTTTAGAAGAGACGACTGCGTAATCCGCTCGGCGTATAATTAACTGCAGCGCTCTGTGATTTATAGACACGCCCACTTTTGTGATATCCTTTCATTAACTCTGGGATAAAAGACCACTGCCTGGAGAACAGTTTGAAAAAAAAAACACTAAAATATTGTTTTTGCTGTTGAACGCTCAGTCGAGATCTTCTTATTAGCAACACGTGCAATTTCACACCTCACGACGACTCCAACATGCGTAACATGCTGTGTTAACACGATGTAGCAGAAAGCTGGCCTGAAGATCATTGGGATTGCTGGGGATGGTGCCACTTGGAGACCATGGAGATGGCTTGGGGATCTCATATGAGGAGTTGTACTGTGATGGCTTTGGGGCTGCGGTTGCCACGAGCAGCTTCGTACTCGGGACTCCATCGGCGGACAGTGGATCGTTCAACAAACCAGACTTCTAGTGAAATCTGTGAATTTCCTGGTTACACAATCGCACTATTTGTCCGTGTAGTACACAGTTATAGGTTGAATGATTTATAATCGCACTCTCCGTTACATCCAGACGAGGATGGGTTCCTTTTGAGTCTGGTTCCTCTCAAGGTTTCTTCCTCATGAAGTCTCAGGGAGTTTTTCCTCACCACCGTCACCTCTGGCTCACTCATTAGGGATAAATTCACACATTTAACATTTATTTTGGTTTAATTTAATTTGAAACTATTTATTTCTGTAAAGCTGCTTCGTGATAATGTCCACTGTTAAAAGCGCTATACAAATAAAACTGAATTGAATTGAATTGCGTCAAGTCGTTGTCGACTCTACGGATAATTGTCCTAAAAAGTGTCCGGTCTTCTGCCAGCCATCTAAGACTTGACAGTGGGCCTTCCTCTTCTACACTGACCTTCCACTATTCCCAGCATGATGTCCTTCTCGCATGATGTGACCGATGTGAGAGAGTCGAAGCCGCATTATCTGAGCTTCCAGTGACATCTTTGGTTTGATCTGCTGCAATACCCATGCATTTGTTTTCTGGGCCATCCGGGATAAATGCCTTCTTCACCAGCACCGTAGTTCTAAGGTGTCAATTTTCCTCCTGTCCATCTTCTTCACTGTCCAACTCTCGCATCCGTATCACGTGACTGAGAAGTCCATGGCTTGAACTAGTTGGACTTTTATGTACAGTGTCACACCCCCATACTTGAGAATTTTGTCCAAACACTTCACAGCGGGTTTGCTCAGAGCAATTCGTCGTCGGTATCTGCTATCTCTGTTTCTTCTCCATCAAGTGTAAAGTTTTCCATTTTGCTCGTTGTGAACAGCTTCGTCTTCTTCACGTTGAGATGCAAGCCTGTTTTCAAGCTATGTTCTTTGATCTTGGTGAGCAGATGTCTCAAAACCTCCCTCCTTTCTGCTAGTGCAGTCATATATATAACTGTTTCTGTACTTTTTCTATCCGATATTTATTATAAAGTTCATCAAAATTATACCTGAGTCTGAACAGTTCAAGCTACAAAGTGGGAAAACAAAACACGGACACGTCCATGAAGTTAGCCAGCTAGCTTTAGTGATTATGAGTTTACGATATATTTACTTTCTCGAAACACCAAATTGTACGATTAGCGTCATACCTTATTTTAAAGTAGTAATTTTGTTTACTATTGAGTGCGTGAGTGGCCATGTTGGCATGATGTCATATCCTGAACTCGAGGTCGAGGTCACCTTCCCAACTTTCCAAGTAGGAATTCCAGGTTGATGAGGCATTTTCTTTGATTTGTCCCAGTCTGAAATTTACAAGCTTTTGTCAAACACAGAATTAGCCTAAAGTTAGCTAGCTTGTTCGAGATCTTGGCTAGTTTATAATGTGAAATAGCAATCGTAAAATCAAGTAACCTTAGCTAGCTTAGCCAGTGTTGCTCAATTATGACGTGCCGTTTCTGTTTGTTGCTGTGTAAATGATGTCCAGTGCTCAAGAAAGCAGATTTTGCAACAAATAAATAAGTAAACAAGTAAAAGTCATTTTAAATAATACTCAGGAAAATAAATAAACAAATCCCATGAAGTGCCTGAAGTGTCTACCAGATAAACAAAAACACAATAAACAAGATGTACAACCAGCTTCACTGAGAATCGTTTAGTTTTATTCTGAATTCATTCTGAAACTCGGAGACGAAGCTGGTGAGCTGTGAGAGATGAAACGCTCCGTGTGAATGCGCCTGAGCATCATGTTGGCCGTTTTATCAGGTCCATTTACTAATCAGGCGACTTCACGGTGTTTAATTACCGACTGCAGTCCATCTGTCGCTCTGCACTGTGTCTCAGCTTCCCTCCATCAGCACTCAGTTCTACACTTCCACATTCAATTACCCAAATATATCTGCATCAGTGTTTGATAATTAACAGCTTCACAAATTCGATTATTTACAGTGAGGTTAATAGCAGAGTCTGATTTCTGTGTAAAATAATAAGTGAGTAATAAACACCGTGTGTGTAAAATAATCAGTCATCAGGTGCGAAGGTGTGAAGTTGATTATTTTCCTGTAACAGCACGTCCAACACAACAGTGTTTTATTCCTCTTATACCGCAGCAATTTAACACTTTTATTCAATTTATTACGGGTCTACATGTTTTTTTAAATCCATTTCCAGTTACATTTAATGTAAACAAGTTAGTTCCTGTTCTCACTTACGTTATAGCAGCTATAAACAATCGTTCCCTCACCAGAGTCTTTTTTCTCTCTCTTTTTTAATAAGCAAAAAAAAAAAACCACAAAAGAAAAAGGCAAACGAGAAAACACAAAGTGTAAACTGAAACTGTTACAAAGAGCTGACACTGGAGACTCCTTCCATAAATTTGAATCTAACGTCTCTTAATCAAAAAAAAGTCACCATATCAACGATTACACACTTTTTTTTTTAATCTGTCTATGTGAAGCATCGGCCATAGACGTCCCAGTGAATGAGCTGTTGCTATAGTAACGATAACGTATTAGAGCCAGTGCATTAATATAAAGCTGCACTACTGTAAAAAGTGAACCAACACCTTCTGACCAATCAGAATCCAGAACCCAACAGCGCTGTGGTGTAAAGCGTAACACTGAACGCTGCTTTAACTCAGTACTATTTTGTGACAGTAAGCCCTTTGTTCTCGGCCTCGTCTCCGAGCAGGAAGCGCAGCGTTTTGTGAAAGCAGATCCTCCGAGCGCCGTTTCCACCTGCTGCTCCGGCTCCAGTTTGACTCGAAAGTGCATTTGCATGGCTTCATGCGCGACTAGCTCAGTGTTTTTCAATGCCGTCCTCACGAGGGTTTCACTTTCCACTAATTTACTCTTTACACACCGGCGATGTCGCGAGTCAGGAGTCAGCTAATTAGCGATTCGTTCACACAGAATGAGTTTAGTTAATTTGATGTGCACACCCTGTTTCTAAATAAAGAAGCAGAGGCTACATGCTATTGTACCGAGAACTCGTAAAGTCAGGGCTCAGAGACAAAAAGAAAACATTTCAGGCTCATGATTATGACACTGTAGTGACCTTTATGTGACCTTTATGTGCACTAATCTCATAATTACATAATTATTTCAGACAGCACTTGAAGGCAGCATTACATTAGCTTTAGCATTACGTCAGCATTACGTTGGCTACTGTTGACTAATGTTAGCTAGCTTGCTACAGACCTTATAGATTTATTATCAATGTTAACAAGGCAGCTAAGCATCTACACTAATTAGCCTGGCTAGTTTGCTAGAAACCTTGGATATAAATTAGAATAAGTTTCACAAGCTGACTAGCAATGAAGACTACTGGTCTATGAAACATACTCGTTAAGCTAATGTTAGCTGGATTGCTAATGAACCTGGCTACTGGTTTACACGATAAAATAAACTCGCATAAAAATTTGCCAGTTTGAGTGTTTAACAGCATGCTTAGCATTCAGGCATATTTCTATACCCTGATGAAAATACAAGCCGATGTGTTAGCAAGCATGCTAGAGAAGTTTGTTATCAAGGTTAACGAGGCGGCTAGTAACCTACACTTCTGCTTTACGCAATATAATCATTAGGCTAATGTTAGCTAGCTTGCTAGAGACCTTGGGTTCTGTTTTACACGAGATAATAATTAGCGTGATGTTAGCTGCTTTGCTAGTTTCATATGATATAATAGTTAGCTTAACTTTAGCTAGCTTGTTAGAAATCCTGACTAGCTACTAATGTGAAAAAGCACTTAAATTTAAGATTTATCGCAGATTAGCAAAACACATCAGGGATGGATATGATGGATATGATGGTGTTTTGACGTGATTGTTGATGATATAGTGATAAGATTTTAATATTTACATTTTCTCAACACAGAATCAATAAGAATCTGAGTGTATGCACACTGCAAAAAAAAAACCAAAAAAACTCCACAAATAAGAAGACAATCGAGGAAAATTCTGGAAATACTGACAAAAACATGGAATATTGTTTTTTATATCCGCGTCCTCACAGATGTTTGTGTGTTCGCAGAGCGAGGCGATGGAGTCGGCGCCCTTCAGGCGGAGTCAGTGGTCGTCTCAGTCGTTACGTATCACGGCCAGGGAGCTGTCGCTGGTCAGCACTCGAGGGAAACACAACGCCATCGCTGAGCGCTTCTCCAAGTGAGTAAAGAACAGCTACCGGGAGCGGCCTTTATTTCATCACTTAGCAAAAACTCATTTTAAAAACATTTTAACGGCGTTCATCAGGGCGACATTCACTTACAGCAGCTTTAATGTGCTCCAGATCATTAAATTCCCTCCTAAAAATATAATTCCTGAAGTTCATTCATTCTAAAATCTCACATTTATGGCTGTTTTCTTGTAAATTGCTGCACAACACACCGCCCCCTGGTGGAGAACTTCTCAAAGTGTCACGTGGGTTTATGTTTCAATTTGATATCATTTTCTGTAAATAAACACATTTTAATTAACGCAAAATAAAGTTTATTCCATCTGTGACTGAAAATAACTCCAGATAAATGACCATAGATTAAATTACACAATTAATTACAGATCTGAAATTCTTTTTTTTTCCTGTTTATTATTTATATGTATTTCTTATTTAGTTAACACCAAAAAATAAATAAATAAATAATGCTGGTGTTAAGGACTGTTAAAATTTAACTACAAGATTTTAACAATTTAATCTTTAATTATTTATTAATTAATTTCAGCAGTTTAATTCAGAAGTTAAGAATTTATTTCTTGAATAATGATAAATTAAGTGAAAATACTTTAATAAAATCACTGCGTTCTGCACTTAAGTATAATTTAAGAGTTTTGTATTGTACTTGCGTATAATTAATTATTAAATATAATAAATAAATGAAATATTTCTTCAGCTTCTGTGTGGAATTTATAAAGCGTCGACTCTAAATGAGTTCTTTATTAAAACGGAGGTGAAAGATGTTAAAACCAGGCAGCGTTTAAAACAAAATAAAATCAGTTCTAAAGTTTACACACTTTACACACTCTACACACTCTACACACTTTACACACTTTACACACTCTACACACGGTACACACTTTACACACTCTACACACTCTACACACTCTACACACGTTACACACTCTACACACTCTACACACTCTACACACGTTACACACTCTACACACTCTACACACTCTACACACTCTACACTCTACACACTACAAACTTTACACACTCTACACACTCTACACACTTTACACGCTCTACACACGCTACACACTTTACACACTCTACACACTCTACACACACTACACGCTCTACACGCTTTACGCTCTACACGCTCTACACACTCTACACACTCTACACACTTTACACACTACAAACTTTACACGCTCTACACACTCTACACACTTTACACACTCTACACACACTACACACTTTACACACTCTACACACTTTACACACTACACACTTTACACACTACACACACTCTACACACTCTACACACTTTACACTCTACACACTGCAGGACCAAAGAAACTGCAGTAACAATCATAATAATCATAATAATGATAACAATTTTATCTAAAAACTGAAGTGTGTGTGTGTTTGTATATGTGTGTGTGTGTGAGAGAGAGAGAGAGAGAGAGGGAGAGCACGGGTTGGATTCAGGGCTAAGGTGTGTGTGTGTGTGTGTGTGTGATTGAGAGCACAGGGTGGATTCAGGTGTGTGTGTGTGTGTGTGTGTGTGTGTGTGTGTGTGTGTGTGTGTGTGTGTGTGAGGGAGAGCACGGGGTGGATTCAGGTGTGTGTGTGTGTGTGTGTGTGTGTGTGTGTGTGTGTGTGTGTGTGTGTGTGAGATGGAGAGCACGGGGTGGATTCAGGTGTGACTGTGTGTGTGTGTGTGTGTGTGTGTGTGTGTGTGTGTGTGTGTGTGTGTGTGTGTGTGTGTGTGTGTTAAACGCTTGGAGGACAGTAAAAGCAGCCAGTTGGTCCTGTTGTGTGTTTTGATTAGAAATGATCTGAATGCCGTGAAGCAGGAAACACTGAACTCTTTCTGCTCGGACGCTCGGGTTCGAGTCTCTCAGGAGCCTCACACAGGAAAAAAAATAAATTTAAAAACTAACACAAAATGTTTATCTCCAGTATAAATTTAAACTCCTGTAATTAGTTTATTTGTTGTTTATTTTCCCAATAAATAAAACGTCCACCTAAATTAGTAAAAATTACATTATCTCTATCGCCAAGCTTCTTAAACTCCTCCCAGATTGTGACGTTTTCACTGATCTGGGGTTTGCGCTGTTATCTGCTGCCCCCTGACGGACAGCGTGTGGAACTGCAGCAGGTTCATAACGTGCATTACTGCGCATGTCCACTAGAGGGCGAGAGAGAGAGAGAGAGAGAGAGGTTTCACACAGAGGAGTCACTGCTGCAGCTTTTCAGGCACTTCATCGCCAAACTTTCTGCTGAAGTGAAATTCAAGAGTTTGTTTTCTCCACTATTTTAAACTTTTATAATCAGAGTTGTTTCGTAATTAACGCTGAAACGCAAAAATCATTCATGTATAATGTATGTATATGTATGTAGTCGTGCAGCATTTATAGACCCGAATGTGTGATTATAAATGAAAAGGTGACATTATATAAAGCAAACAGATGTGTGACTGTCATTAGACGCTTATAACACTCTTATGAAGCATCATTGACACGTAATAAAGATTAGACAGGAAGACAGGAGCAGATTAGAGAGCAGGACTCCAGGAAGTGAACGTGATGAGACTCAGGCATCAGGGTAATGTTCCTTAATGCTTACGCTTGTGTTATGAAGTGTCATAACATCTATATAAATATAAATATAAATATAAATATAAATATAAATATAAATAAAACGCTTCAACACCCACTGAAAAAACCTTTTACTGTAAAATTATTCATGTACACTGTTTGTATTTTATATATATTTATGCATCACAAAAAAATGCTAATCAAAAAAATTCTTTTTATTTTTTTTTTAATTGTCTGATTCATTTAAAAATGTTTGTTTATTTATTTGTTTGTTTGTTTATTGTTTCTTTCAGATATCAGAAGGCTGCAGAGGAAGCAAATGCCGACAAGAAAAAAGCAGTAAGTTAATGTTCATACTGTACAATAATAATAACAATAATAATAATAATAATAATAATAATAATAATAATAATAAAATCAATACACAGTTTATTTAGAATTCATTAGATTCTGTAACCGTGAAATCTGCGTATTTACAGTAAAATACTGAAAGTATAATATGTGAGTATCTGTGAGGTCTGTGCTGAGCTGTGTAGTGTGTAGCGTGTAGCGTGTAGCGTGTAGCGTGTAGTGTGTAGCGTGTAGTGTGTAGCGTGTAGTGTGTAGTGTGTAGCGTGTAGCGTGTAGCGTGTAGCACACGTGTTTAATAACGCTAACGTTAGAAAGTAGAAATGAGGAATCGTTAAACACACACTGGACATTTGCATATGAACAAACTGTACTTCTTTTTTTTGTAAACTCGGTTCTGTTCTTCTTTGCTGCTTCTCTGTGCTTCCTCTTTAGCAGGCACTCGCCTCGTTCCACCGTCACATGAACTTTCTGTATTTGGTGGCAGATGTTCCACTTCCTGCTGAGTGACTGTTAATGAGAATCACAGCTTTAGGTTTCAGTCAACTTCTTCTGTTCTGTGGAAAGTGTGTAAAGTGCAGTGTTATGGCTGAGTGTTTGTGCTAAAGTAAATAATTACCGCTTTCTGAGATACTAGTGTGATTTTACACGTTACTCTAAAGCACTAACGTATCACCACACGTTACTCTAAAGCACTGACGTATCACCGCACGTTACTCTAAAGCACTAACGCATCACCGCACGTTACTCTAAAGTACTAACGTATCACCGCACGTTACTCTAAAGTACTAACGTATCACCGCACGTTACTCTAAAGCACTGACGTATCACCGCACGTTACTCTAAAGTACTAACGTATCACCGCACGTTACTCTAAAGCACTAACGCATCACCACACGTTACTCTAAAGCACTAACGTATCACCGCACGTTACTCTAAAGCACTAACGTATCACCGCACGTTACTCTAAAGCACTAACGTATCACC
>CM074964.1:18427704-18452503 GCA_037577455.1 Pangasius macronema | reverse complement strand
ATATTCTGGGGATTCTAAGTGACAACTTACTCACACACACACACACACACACACACACACACACACACACACACACATATATATATATATAGTGTATGTCTAGTTTAAAAATTCACAGCGCCCCCTGGTGGTCCGGGGTCTCCGAGTGCCCACTTACGGGAAGAAACGGTGCTGAGAATTCCTTCACGCTGCAATCATCAAATCAATGTTTAATGCTAGTTTTAAGGATTTTTAGGTGGATCGATAGCCGATACATGTCACATATCGCTCGATTCATTTGTCAACTTTATGAATTAAAATGATCATCAAGAATGACAGAGGAGTAAGAATTAGAAGATGGAAGTAATATATACGTCTCAGTGAACAGAGAAACGCTAACTATTATTTTACTGGGAGAAAATCTAGATGTTTACATTCTTTTTTATTTACTTGCCATCGTAATACAAAATTATCCAAATCAAACATTAAAAACATGTTGTTTTGGCAGGCAGTGTGAGCGAAGAGAATATATTTATATACTGAAAATAATAGGAGTGATAAATGTAATGCACAGAGACGCGCACTGTGATTAATCATTACAACAAAAACAGTTAAATCCCTATGTATAAAAGCACATTTTAAACATTTCAGACCTTAAATAGTTTTAATAACTGTTTTAAATTCCAATTTACATAGTCTTAGATTTTAGGCTAAAACCTTCTTAACTGGGTCACATTGTTTGTTTGTTTGTTTGTTTGTTTGTTTGTTTTTAACAAAAATGATCATAGATGTCTGAATCTGCTTTAAAAACCAGATGTGTTTTAAACCGAGTTGCTTGTAACTTTCTCTGATTCTGAGATCTTCTGTACTTTTATCTTTTCTTGCTGTATAATTCACACAAATACACTTTTTTTCTTATGTGTATATTTATTGCCTCAGCACAGCAAACTCGCTCATAAATTCTATACAACACGTCTTTTAAAAGCGTTTGATTTAACTTTCAGACATCCTGTATGTGTACGTCATCATAAATGTTTACATAATTCATTTAATTCCATGTAGTGATTTGTGAAGTTTCATTTGTCTGAACATTTTGTTTTATCTGATAGGGGCAGATGTTCCGTGCTTCTGTGCGAGAGACTTGCGTTGCTTGCCGTAAGACTGTTTACCCGCTGGAGAAACTCGTGGCCAATCAGCAAACCTTCCACAACTCCTGCTTCCGTTGTGCTCACTGCAGCACCAAACTCAGGTGAGTCTGTGAAGTTTGGATCTGGAATGATGATGATAATAGCGTTAAAATGACGAGCGTTTGATTGTAGTGTCATACACAGTTGACTAGCGTGTTTATTTATTTATTTATTTATTTATTTATGTTCTTTACTAGCATGCGAAGAAGCTTTGTTAGAAAGTCAGTTGTGGTACTAGTTAGATTGGACTATTATATATTTACAGATTTGTAGGATTTATCTTTAGGCAAATAAAGAGTTTCTAAGAGTATTGTGCATCTTATATCACTAATTTCTTTCTTATTTTAGCTTGGCCAACTTCGCCTGCCTGCATGGTAGCATCTACTGCAAACCTCACTTCAACCAGCTCTTCAAGTCCAAAGGTAACTACGACGAGGGATTCGGACACAGGCCTCATAAGGAGATGTGGACGGCCCGAGGTGAAGACGAGGAGGAGAACGAAGAGTCTGAAAAGCCAAAGTCCGCTTCAGCTGACCCCATCCCATTCAAACCACCCAGTTCAGGAAAAGTCTTGGATCAAAATTCCACAGTTGAGGAAGCCCCGATAGCCAAAGTCACCGACCTTGCAACATCTCTGGAGGCCAAAACTCAGCCACCGGTTAAAGAAATGGAGAAACCTGCAGCTTCTGTGGAGACAAGAAGGTTGAAGATCACTTGGCCACCACGTGCTGAAGGTTCCAGTTCTGCTGGCGAAAGCGGAAAGAGCCCAATTAGAGTCTTCAAGCTAAAATGGCCACCAGAGGAAGAGGTCCAATCCAATCAGGATAGTACAGAACGAGTGGAGTTGAGGAAACTGAGACGCAGTGCATCTCTCAAAGAACGAAGTCGACCTTTTTCTGTGGCACCGACTCTGGAATCCACCAATCAGGAGCAACCACGCCCCCTCAAGACCACTTTGGTGAGGTGTGGCTCTCTGGAGCTTCGTTCAACTTCCAAAATACAGATTGTCCAGAAGGAGAAAGGCGAGGAGAGCTCAGAAGCAAGAAAGCCCTCCGTGTCAGACCACAAGGCTTTAAATAGCAGTGAAGTGGAGGTTCCTCCAAAACAAGAGGAGAAACCCAAAATCCCACAATCGATCCTAAAACGGTCACAATCAAACAAAAGTGAAGCTTTCGATGACCAGATGGAGGCTGAGGAGAAACCAAAAAAACCCCTGGAACTTAAGAAAGCATCACCTCCCCTAGCTGCGGAGAACAACAGGGCGTCTCAAGATGTCGGTTTCTGGGACGGAGAAGAAGCAGAAGAATCCCTCACCGTGGAGGAGTTGATCAAGAGGAACCGATGCTACGAAGATGAAGATGATAATGAAGAAGTTGCTGAAGTTTGAAACCACTCCCTCAGGATCTGCTCAGACTCTGACAGCGTTATTAGATTAATGAAAAGTAATTCGAAAAAAGCCATAAATGGTTGAGGTGACAAGGTTCTTCTTCTTATTATTATTATTATTTTATTTTCATCTTCATCATCTCTATTTACAACTGGATTTTTTTAAAGCACATTATTTTATTGCTGGTGCTCATAATGTGACCATTTAACCACTGCTTTGTTTTTGTTTTTTTAGAGCTGGAACAAAATGCTGTTTTTATTGTTTAGGGTTTTCAAATTCCACAGTTTCACTTCCACGATTTCTCTCTCAGCAGCCCTACTGGAACCAAATCAGTTTTTATTTATATATATTTTAGTCTTTCAAGGTTTTTTTTTAAATCTGTCCTTTGCCTGCTACAACCCTGTAACTGGTCCATTGGTCCAAAGAACATTTAAATACCTCGAGCAATCACAACATCACAGCTGGAACATTACAGGACGAATCTGTCAGAATGAGTAAATTGAGTGAGTAGTTGCTGTCGCTGCCTCTCCATATTTCTTCTCTCGGATTGCGCTGAAATTAAAGCTACGTCAATTAGAAGATTGTAATTAATTATATAATGAAAGCTACAGGGATGAAACCTCAGTTTATTTTGCCTTCGAATACGATATTATGCAGATTGTACCGTTAAACGTCCTAGAGCACGGATATAAAGGGAGAGTAGTAGCGGGCCTAAAGCAGAGCCTTGAGGAATACCGTACTGTCTTATTTAAACATCTTGTAATATCAGGTGTAATAAAATATATAAAGCTTTCTGTCTTAATGAATATTTTAGAAATAAACACTAAGGAAGCTGTGTTGCCGAAAAAAACAAGGAAAAGCCGTTATAACAAAAAGTTATTATATTACAAACTGGAGCATCGTATGAATAAAGACAAACATGATCATGTGACCAGGCGTGACGCCAATCTCCAGATTCATTAAAAAAAGAAATCGGTCTGGGGTTAGGGTTATAATAGGGCTAATGTCTTAACATCTATTCCTTCATTTTAGAAAAATTCTGCAGTAACAAATGAAACTGGCCAAATGATTTAATACAGCATTTTTTTGTTTGTTTGTTTATAAATTTGTTGCAATATAATAAACTGGAACAAAATAAGTGACAAAATATCTTTACTTAAAACGAATATTTTACAGTTTATATGTACGTTTTATCTCTTATATGTCAATGAGTCACGCAGTTACTTTCATTTTACACCAATTCTTTAAAACGTGTTTTCTTATTTATACCTGATTTATTCTTTGCTTTTAGGACATGAAAGATTCTCTCTCTCTCTCTCTCTCTCTCTCTCTCTCTCTCTCTCTCTCTCTCTCTCTCTCTCACACACACACACACACACACACACACACACTTTTAATTACGCTATCATGTTAATGGGATTATCATCTGCTCGTCTTTTCCGTCTGAAGCTCAGCGCAGTGCCTCTCGATTCGTTTTAATGATCCGTCTCAACATTTAATGTTAACGATTCTGATTTTTGTGCAAATGTTTTATATTCTGTCCTTTATGACGAGACCAAATAAAGGTTTACCTGCCTTAAAATGTAAGAAACCTTGGTGAAGTGTAAGGCTTTAATAAATGGAATAAATGATTTGAGAGACTGTTGTTGCTGAGGTTTGTGTTTTCACTTACAGTACAATTCTGTGACATTCTAGCGAAACATCAGCGTTTGAAATAATTTTTAAAGGGAGGAATAAAAGGTTTATAATTATAGTAATTACAGGAAATATCATAAAAATAATTCTAATAAAATATAAACTTCATAAATTGCAGTTGATACACTTAATATAAATAATAATAAATACGTATGATACACACAGTATAAACCTCGACAGAATCAGAATCTAAAGCTTTAGGTATAATAATATATATATATATATATATATATAAACCTTTCTAATAAAAATATTTTATCTTGTATTCAAATTTTACTTTCATAAATATTTTTTTGCCAGTTTACAAAGAGACGTTGCGTTACAGCGCAGTGCATTCTGGGTACGTTTTGCTTCTGAAATCTACTTTCAGTTGTTAATCAAATGTTATTTAACTATTTCACCTGTAAAAGAGTAAAAGAAGTAGATTTAATTACACTTTTTTATGTTAAATAAGTATTTTAAAATAACTTTTCTAAAATATCATTCGTAAATGACTGATTTCAGGTTGTGAACGAGGATTAAGATTAAGTGTCACTTTTTTTGTTTAAATTCTTCATGTCTGATTGGCTGTTTGAAACGATTTGAAAAATAGTTTACTAATAATAATAATAATAATAATAATAATAATAATAATAATAACACGATAATAATTAACACATTAAACATCTTCCTCCTGATAATGTTACAGTGATTTAACTCTATAGTATTTTTCTCACCTTTCTGTCACACGCAGTGTATATTTCTTTTCTTTTCTTTTCTTTTCTTTTCTTTTTTTATTCCAGTCTTGTGACTTTTTGATGCTTTGAGATTCGTGCTCAGGAGATTAGCAGGAAGTAAAACTACTAACATGCAGGTATTTAATTATTTAATAAATAAAGGAGGTGGACACTTTTGGGCACAAGAGGGCAAAAAGGAGCTTCTTTCCGCACTGTTTCTGCTGCTGATGCTGCGAATGATTCATTTACTGCCTCTTACACTTAACAGCACAAGCGCTGGAGGAACAGCCTCGGTATCAGCAACGCTTTTACAAATGCTGTCATTTTAAAAACATTAAAAACATTAAAATCTAACTGTGGATTAAGTATAAGCGACTGGAGGAATGTTTATTAATAAATGGTTAGTGAATGTATAAATGTGGGAATTTTATTGGAACATGACGTAAGAGTAATATATATATATATACTTCTGACTGGTATAAATACAGAGCTTTAAAAAAACTGGAAGCTTTATGCTACAATAAAGTAGCTAAAAATAAAACAATTACCTAAAAATGATTGTAACAGATTTTCTCCATTACCCACTGCACTGCTAAGGGTTCTTCAGTCGTCCCTCTTCAGGAAGTCTTCACTGTTCTCAGCAGAACCCAACTACAAAGTGTTTTCCTATCAGAAAAGCCAAAAACCTTTGAAGAACCCTTTAGTAATCAAACCATCACCTGAAAAAATAATTCTAATAAAAAACAAATATTACAATAAGCTTGTGCTCCTGTAAACACCACACTTTTAAGGGTTCTCCAGTCTCCCTCTGTGGGAACCTTTAAAGTGTTTCCTATCAGAAAGGATTCCAAGTAGAACCCTTCTCTGGAAGCTAAACATCCTTAATTATTTAATGAACACTTAAAGAACCCTTAATAACTAAAACCATCACCTGAAAAAAATCTAATGAAAAATCCATGTAAAACGCCAGAACAGAGAGTTTCTCTATGAAAAAGGAAAGTAGATCCATTAATTATCCAAAGAACCCTTAAAGAACCCTTGAAGAACCATTGAAGAACCCTTGAAGAACCTTTTTTACGTATTAACAGGAGAAGTGTGCGGTACAAACTGCAAGCTATCCTTCACTATTTTCTTGTTAATATCTAGAACCTGGCTGGAGTTGAACTTCTTGGTATTTGGTGCACTTTTGGAAAAATGGGTTCTTTAAGGCTTCACTGGATAATGAAACACTTTTAGCTTCTAATAAAAGTCCTACACTTTGTTTTAGGGTTCTAGAAAGAAGGTTTGAGGGTTCTCTAAGCGTGTGGTGCGTGTGGTGCGTGTGGTGCGGTGCTGACCCGTAGACGTGCTGTAAGATTTAATGATGACCCAGTCATAACCTCTCAGCAGCAGCAGCTTTGAACTCGTCTCCAGGTGTTTGTGGTTTGATGAGATTAAAGCCTTTCTCCATGATCAAACCTTCATACTTTTTTTTCAGCACTGATTTGGCATATAATCAGTTTTTGAGAGTTGGCCTCAGGAGGCCACCAACGTGTACAGCGTTCCTGTTGTTATTTTTGCAGGTAAGAAGCAGAAGTGCATCACCTCTCATATTATTCTAACCTTTTGATCCACTATTACCAGAGATTGGCGTTTATATCCAGGTGTGTGGCTGCTGGAATTACGAATGTCAGCAACCTTTTGAAGCATTTCATTTGTGTTGTCTCAGGCTTTCCCGGCTTTGGGAGGTGAGTAAGGCGGCCTGGCAGGTGTGTTACCTCACATTTACACCATAACCCAGTCTCACGCTCACGGCTTCGGTCTCACGCCACGCGAACACACATCACGCTGAATCACCAAGAAACCCCAGTTAAGCTACTCGCTGTTTAAACTACTCATCTGAGCTAGCATGAAAAAGTCCTCACTGATCAACTGGAACACCGATCATCATCATGACCATTACCTGATTATTCACATGGTCATGTAAGTCCAGTTAAAGCCGGTTTTCAAACAATCAGACACACCCTCAAAACATTAGCTAAATATACAAAGCTGCAGGGTTCCCTTTCAGTGAAACTGGACGTTTGAAGCCAGTGTAATCCGGGGCTGATGATCAGGAAGTGAACACTGCTTTTTAATAAGAAAATAAAATATCCAGGTTCTATAATCAGAACCTTAAGTTTGCTAGTTAGCTAGGTCTTGCAAGACATAACACTTCTAACTCAATATAACTGAAATAACTCAAATACTAACTCAAGTAACTCAAGTCAAATAACTCAAATAATACCTCGAATAACTCAAATACTACCTCAAATAAGTAGTACCTCAAATAACTCAAAATCCTACCTCAAATAACTCAAATACTACCTCAAATAAATCAAATAGTACCTCGAATAACTCAAGTAGTACATCACAAACTCAAACACTACCTCAAATAACTCAAATACTACCTCAAATAAGTAGTACCTCAAATAACTCAAATACTACCTCAAATAACTCAAATACTACCTCATATAACTCAAGTAGTACATCACAAACTCAAACACTACCTCAAATAACTCAAATACTACCTCAAATAACTCAAATACTACCTCATATAACTCAAGTAGTACATCACAAACTCAAACACTACCTCAAATAACTCAAATACTACCTCAAATAAATCAAATAGTACCTCAAATAACTCAAGTAGTACATCACAAACTCAAACACTACCTCAAATAACTCAAACACTACCTCAAATAACTCAAATACTACCTCAAATAACTCAAATACTACCTCAAATAACTCAAATACTACCTCAAATAACTCAAATATTGACTCATACAGCTCAAATACTAGTTATTCAAATTATTCGAAATTATTTTTTTATTACCTTTTCTTTCGTCAAAATGTAATCTTTGGTTCATGTTCACTATTAATAAATGTTGATCCGTAAACGTTACCTTAAGGTGCTATTTCTGTCTGATCTCACCCTTAAATTTACTTTTGTTGGTGTAACGTAATGTATTTAGGTTGTTTCAGTGAGGCTTAACATCTTTGACCTGAATAAATTAATTTAGATGTTTCCACATGAAGCACATTTTAGGTTTTCTTTTTCTTTTTTTCCTCGTGTATATCCATAAAGTAAAAGTTCTGTGAAGCCCGTGTTTATTTCTTCTCTTGCCTTTTCACATAAATATCATATATCAGTAAAATCCATCACGGATCCTAACAGACACTTTCAGGCTCATGCTTCATTGTTTAGGACCCAGTCAATATAATCCCATGATGTAAAACACTAAAGAGACGTTTTACTGTTTTACTCAAATGAAAATACTTTCATCATCCTCATGTCAGTAGAGACGCTTGTTTTATCTCAGACCTAAAGGCTGCAACACACCACAAAGGCGTACTATTATAGACCCACAAACACCGACAGAATCAACCCAAACACCTTTAAACACCCAGAAGGCCACACTGAACTTACATACGTGGTTTGGAAAGAACATCACACAGTATTTCATTCACAATTTCTTTCAGATGTCTAGTACAAAATAAAAGTTGAGAGTTGCACAGATTGAAAGTTTTAGCACTGGAACCGTTTCAGATGCCACTTTCACGTCTCTCGCTTCACACCGCAGACTCTCTCGCTTCACACAGACGCTGCTGGTGCTACACCACTCTTTATCTTCTCAGCAGGAGCTTTAATATAATATACAGGTAAGGTTATGAAATATTTCATGTCCAGGTATGTATTTATTTGATGATTAAACATCTAATAAGATGAACAACGTACAATAAGCTGGTCATTATCACAAAATAAACCCCTTCATTCACGGCGTCTTCTCAGCGCTCCTATCAGGGAAACGCTACCGGATCCTGAGGACCAGCACAGCGAGGATCAGGAGGAGCTTCTACCCTCAGGCAACCCGGCTACTGACTGAGGACACCTGAGACGTCTGCATGTCTCTACCTCACTCACAGACACACAAACAGTTTGCATTATGGAAAAATTAATTTTTTTGCACACTACATAAAAAACCTTAAACTGTCCAGCTCTGTATATCTCTATACCGAGACAGTTGCACTATGAGACAATTATTCACACACTACAGCTCATTTCATTTACATTTCATTCCTCTAAAGACTGCTAAACCCTTTGAGGAGGCACCGAGGAAAAACATTTCACTGCTTTACATCATGTGACGAGTAAAGAACCTTGAACCAGGTGATACAAGACGCCCTGAGTGATGAATGTCGGGTTAATTTTGCGATAGTGACCGGCTGATTGTTCGTTATTGTTTACATATCGAACCACACACAGAGGCTACCTACCTATACTTCTGTTTCTGCATCTCTCCAAGCTTGATAGCGAAGCGTTCGCTTGATAAAATTACGCACTCCAGCTGATGAACACGACCATCGCCAGATTTCAGCAGTGAAATTCTTTGAATTGGTAATTTCTCTAAAAACGTTTAGAAACTGATTGGCATAAGAACAAGCCAGTCGCAGGACACCTGGAGGGCCATTACCAGGGTTCAGAGGGGGCCAGTACCAGCCCCGGCCACCAGGGAGCGCTGCTCCTGCTCGTCGCTAGCCGCAGTGTTGCTCCTCTGATTAATCAACACGTTTATACCACGGCAACTCTATAACCAGTGTGATTGGACTATGCAAAAAATTCCCGAAGCAGATGCTACTGTATCAGAGAGAGAAAAATGGCATTACAGTAACGTCTTCCTGCTGAAAAATCGAGTTTCCTGTTAAATCGTCGAAAGTAATTTCACACGACTCTGAAGGACTTCACCTTGTCCACACATCTATTTTCTTTTTCTTTTTTACTTTTCTATTTCATATTTTGATCAACTGTAAAACATATCCGACATCACATCAGCCTCTTTTACGTTTACATTATTGTTTAATGCATTTCATAAATTAACAGAGTGTAAAAAGTTTTTTTTAAAAAATGCCAAAAACACCCTTCAATAAAGTTTAATTAGAATTGAAAGAATTGAAAAATTTATATTTAACAAAACCTAAATAAACTGTTGATGCGCACTGGCATTTATTTACTGAATATACAATACTCATTCCTTTACATGGATCTTTGTATTTAGCAATGAAAGTAAATTATTTTTATTAAAAAAAAAATTATGCCCACACTGAAAGCAAAAATAATTTTCACACAGAAAGTCAGTAAATTAATCTAGGCATATTTTAAGGATTTGTTTTTATTTAATGAACCACTTGTTTACTTATTTGTTTGTTTGTTTGTTTGTTTGTTTGTTTTTATTCTTTTGTGAATATTTTATGGTGCAACTACAATATAAGTTAAATAAAGTTTTTAATCTTAGGCTCATAATTTAAAAAATTATTTTCACATATGACTTTAAACATATAAGCCTAAAAAGTGGTTTTATTTGTTTGTTTGTTTGTTTGTTTGTTTGTTTGTTTGTTTGTTTGTTTGCTTGTTTACTCTTGTCGGTTTAATTTATGGTACAAGTGTAATACGAGTTAAAAAAAAATTTTTACTGTTGCAATAATATTTAATAAAAAAATGTTTCATGATATTTTTATATGAATAATTTATGTTCACAAGTGATTAAAAAAGTGCAGCTGTAAAAAGTTTAATTTAAATTTGTTTGTTTGTTTGTTTGTTTTGTTTAATCCTGTGTGGATATTACATGGAGAAAGTGTTATATAGCTTATAATACAACCTGAATAGCATTATAAAGGTTACAACACCTGATTCTGTTGTTGTTGTTGTTGTTGTTGTTGTTGTTGTCACCATGTAAACATGTATTTCAGGTTTAGTTTCAGACGGCTCACACGCCACACTCAACATTTACAGTCAAAACTTTTCACTTTTCTCTTTTTTGCTCTTTTTTCCCCACAGTGGAACCTTTAATTTAAAAAAAAGTTTAATTTAATTTTTTTAAATCACTCTTTGTTCGAAGATGTTATTGTATTATTATGATGATGATGATTTTAAATGATATCACTCTGTAAACGTGCTGACTGATTGACTCCGGCTCCATAAAATCGGTTTCAGAACAATGGATTTCATTGAAGCCGCGAGTGTCAGTGAAGTGGTGTGAAGCCACGGGGTGAGTGATGAGGTTTTTCCCTGCATCATCCGCCTCAGGGCTGAAAACATTAAACACAGGATTAAATAATCTGCTGAGAGCTTTAACGGCTTGAGCATAAAACGCGATTCGACACACAGAGCGTGTTCATTGTGTTATTCCAGGAAAGGTCGATATCTCATTACACACCGCTCTGGCTGTGGAACGCTGCAGGCCAGGTTTCCGCCTCACGTCCGACTCCATCAGCGTCGCTCATCACCGGGATACAATCAGCAACAATGGAGCCTTTTTTTACTCCTGAGAAAATATTATAAAAGTGAGAAAAGCACGAAACTGCAGACACAGACACACGCCTGCGGAGGAGCCGTCTATGAGCGGTGTAAACCCCAGGAGGTGCAGGACTCTGACTCTGACGTCATCATCATCGCTCTGTATCACGCTGCGGTGATGAGTGGGGCTCTACCAGGGCAAATTTCACAGCACTGGAATATTTAAAAAAAAAAAGTCATTTACTTAGAGTCATCTCTTTACGTAGAGTCATTTACTGATAGCCAGGGTTCTCTTTAGCATTAGCTTTAGTATTAGCAATCATTTAACAAGCGTTGCCATGACCTAACACCATATCTCTGTGTAAGTGAAGTGAAGTGAAGTGACTTTGTGGTCAAGTGAGGTGACCCAAACTCGGAATTTGTGCTCTGCATTTAACCCATCCAAGTGCACACACACAGTAGTGAACACANCTCGAACCCACCACCTTCAGGTTCACCTTCAGGTTACAAGTCCGACTCTCAGACCATTAGGCCACAACTGCCCCCAAACGTAGCATGTAGCATGTAGCATGTAGCCTGTGTGGTTCTTTTCTCGTGTTTATCAGCATTTAACTGCACTAACCAAACCACCTAAAAATAGCCTTCTCTCTCTCTCTTGTGTACATGCCATTGAGTTTGAGTTTGAGCAGTTCCAACTTTTAAGCCGCTCACATCACAGACACTCGCATGGCGACAGCAGCAACAAGAAAAATAAATAAATAAATAATCCTGCTGAGAATCTAAATGCGTAAATGTAAGGCACATGGCTGTAAGGAGGCTGGAATGTGGTTTGATAGCTGTTACCTATTTTTGTGAATAAACTGTTTACCTGAACCGTTTCCTGCATGGCCAATAAAAAGCGCATTAAATGACAATTAAGCATCTGCTTCCAGATGACCCGGAGATCACCGCGCTTCCATCCTAAACACATTACATCACCTGCAGAAGGGACGAGACGCGGTGAGCCGAGCACCCGGCCCTGCAGGACGCCAACAACACCATGGCATGCTCCCTTTTATTCCCGAAACTTCTCAGAGTTCAGACTAAAGCTCGGAAAACAGAATGGCTTGCGGGAAAAAAAAACAGGACTGTGATGAAGTGTTTGATATCGTTACTGTTTCACAAAACTCACAATTTTGTGTTATTTATTGTTTGGAAGCTTAACCAGAGCCGTGTCACTACTACACTAATAATGAAGAGAAAGAAACTTAACTGAACTTTAAGAACTAAAAAAAGGAGTCAGTAGATCCCTCAAATTTTATCCGAGGTTGAAGTGTGTTTATGTAACGTTTCTGGAAGGAGTCTCCAGTGTCAGCGCTTTGTAACAGTCAGAGGTGAAGCTGTAACTTTACGTTAACGTTTTCCGACACCTTCAGGACGGAGGAGTTTAAAGTGAGGATAAAGAGAGGCTGGTGAGGGAACGACTGTTTATATTTATAGCTGCTATAACGTAAGTGAATCGTTGGCAAATTGCTGCAGTGTTGCTATGGTAACTTGGGGGCGGTAACAGTAACACCGCTTCATCTCAGCAGGCCATCGTTCATTATTTTAGTGTTTTATTCGCTATGTGTCATATTTACATGTAAAATTTTGGTCTCACATGACATTCCAGGAATTTCGTGTGTGTGTGTGTGTGTGTGTGTGTGTGTGTGTGTTTCTGTAGGGGAAAATACTGTGGCTTCACAAGTCAAATGTATGGATACCTGAGACACACACACTATTTGAAGGTAAACTCCACCCCTAAACATCCTAAACTTTGAATACTGATGTTGAAAGTTTAGTTTTTATCTCCTCACTTTTATCTCCTCACTTTTATCTCCTCACTGTGAGCAGCGTTTCTGGAAGTCTTTCAAGACAACAAATCATAAAACAGAAGAGACTCTAAAAACAAGGAAGTGCAAGGTCAAACATTTGCATCTTCGGAGATGTTCAGGGTTAAAGGATTTATTCAAGAACAAAAAAAAACCTTGAGGTCCATCACAAAGTGTCTCGTATCTGAATCACACGCTCAGACCGTGGGGGAAAAATCAAACCTGATGAAGAAATAACCATCATTATCGGAAAGTGGCATCTGTCATCACCCCCCCACACACACACCCCCCCTCGTTTTTTTCCCATCTGTACTCTGTATAAAAACCATAATTATTCTCTCTCCTTTTCACACTCCTTCCATATCTCGCTCTGATTTCCTTTCCTTTCCTGTCACCCAGAGGAATGTTTTCCTTTCCTGTTTCGGACATTTGATTTCATCTCTCTGGGAGATTAATTAAACCTGATTAATCTTCACCACACCTTTTTTTTGCTCAGCTTTACCTGGGCTTGACCCAGAATCTTTTAAAGCCTTCGGAGGATGGCGCAGACAGATCCTTAAATCTTCAGCTCTGATGTTAATCACAGATGGGAGGTGTGGACAGGACACTGATTTGTTTTGTTGACCCGCTGCCCTGGCAACTGCTCTCCGTAATTACGGCTTCACTAAATATCATACTCTGTGTTTTTGTTTTTTTTTTAGAGAGAGAGAGAGAGAGAGAGAGAGAGAGAGAGAGAGAGAGAGTGGATGTCAGCGTTCAGGCTTGTGGCTCGTCATGGCGTGACTGGTAGCTCTCGCTGCTTCTCTCGGTGCTGCTCACACACTTTGATAAACCAGTGATTGACAAGTTAATGGTGCCAGTCAGAGACAAGTAGCGCTGAGTAAAGTCGAGCTTTTAACCTGTCGCTCAGAGCGAGGGATGACCCGTCAACATGGCCAAAAAAAGACAAGTCATTAAAATTAATCACAAAATCACTTGCTATTTGTATTGCTTTTTTGTATGTGTGTGTGTGTGTGTGTGTGTGTGTGTGTGTGTGTGTGTGTGTGTGTGTGTGTATGGGCGTGTGGGTGTGTAGACCTTTCACATGTGGCATCTCTATAGCCACGGTCTCTAAGGAGTTCCCAGAATCTGTCCCAGGCTTAATAAGTGAACTCCCTGCTAACTTTCATGGATCAAATATCTAAATGAAATTCTTGAGCTCCGTCTTCCGCGGCTCGGCAGAAGGGTTATTTTTAGAAAGCGTACTTTTTTGCGTGTGACACGAGCTGAGGTCACTCAGATGAACGGTGTAATCCTACCTCACCAGGACGGCATTAGCGCTTTAGTGCCAAGGAAAAACTCTGCGTTATTCGTCTCGGTGCGGTGGAAGCTATTATAATTGAGGATATTATTTGAGGAAAAATGCAACACGCGAGACTCCAGAAACGTGATACGACGTGATTGCAAGAAGATCATTATTTCCTTATATGAGAGTATTGTACAAGGTTAAAGGTCACGATATTAATTATTAGGAGAATGAAATGAAATTTAATTGGAAATGAGGCATTAAAGTTTAAGCGCTTATAACGACAGTCTCTTTTCAGAGGATTATAAGTGACACGCCTTCAGTGATGCCTTAAATAACACGTTGCTTTCACACTTTCACACTTTCACACGTCATTTGGTCTAAAATCGATGAGCCGTAAGCCGAGTCTGTGACTTAATTCCGAAAAGTTACCGCAATACGCAATACATGGGGAAAGTTACGAGTATTCAGAGTCGAGTTACACACACGTGCTCGAGTGGATTCTCCGAGCTCCATGTTCAGATTATTAAAATCACCGGCGTGCCGTTCACACCGTTTTCAGGTTGCCAGATTTGTCCTGAGTAGAAGCGAGACAGGGTTAAATACAAACTCCTGCCTTTAAACCTGAAAATAATTATTGGCTTTCAGCTAACTTTAACTTCATTCATAATTTTTTCCATAAAAATTTGTGTCTTTGAGATAAGCATTGATTCATTTCTCTGATTAATTTCCTCCATTTGTGCTGTTTACAGCTAAGAATGCTATTAATTAATAAATAGTCTGTATTCTGTATTAACTGTGAATAGGGTTGAATAATTAGCTGGTTAGGTAATTAGGGAAAACGTCCGACCGTGCAGGGCAGGACTGATCCGTTCAGTACGGCAGAAACTTCCGTAACGACCTTTGGCTTGAGAAACGCCCCGTGACGAGTTTCCCTCTGTTTCTTGCCCAGGTGCTGAGGCCCTACAATAAATCCAAACATTCTGTTCAAGATAAAGTTTGTGCTGCTTTTTTTAACCTTTTGATTTTGGGGTTTTTAACTTAAATCCTGTATGACACAAATTAGCGGTTAGCTGTTGAGGAAGCTGGCAGTAATTACTCCACCACCCTGACTTGAGAATGCAAGTAAATTCGCTTTGAGCCATTCAGCTGTGCCTGTGTTCACCCAGCTCACTAAATCTCTCCTTTCTGAGTCACACATGCACTTCACATTCCTCAGTTCGAATCAGTTAGCCTGACTTTAGCCATAAATCTTTGTCATAAGGGAGTGACACAGAATGTAATGCAGAAAAAAAGGAAGTGAAGAAAACGGAAATCGGGACAAGTCATAACATCGGGCACCTGAGTCACGACCGAAACAGAGACCCCCAACAAAGGCCTGATTCTGTCTATCATTTGTGAGGAAAATGGTCATTAAAGGAACGCGAAACCACAACCGTCTGACTTTTTCTTTTTAAACCTGTGTTTTCTGCGACATGGCATCCTGCAGTTTATCTCTTGCGGTTAGCGATGTTTCACATGACGCACTGTACAGTGCTGCTTTGTACGTGGCTGACACGCTGTAATTTAAGTTATTCCCAGCACACAGGTTGAAAGCGAAGTGCTGAGCGTAAGCTTTGTGTGGGAAACTTGTTGAAATGTCTTCTTCATTTTTTTGTCATTGCCCTGGAGGAAAATGTTTAACATTGCAAACGCTTTAGTTATCGAGGGAAACCCAGGACACCTCATAAAAAACATTTGCATAAATTCCTTTTAACACACACACACACACACACACACACACACACACACACACACAAAATTAATTTCTGTGAATACTCAATCCTGATTTACAGAAATGTAGATATCCCGCCCTTAAAAAAATTAAATTAAAAGTTAAAGTATGCCTCCAAATTTTTACTCATCCGATATCCAGAGCGCGTGCGTCACACCCCGTGGAGACCTTCTCGCCTTCTCGTCTCTGGGATCGCCCATTTCATCATGATCCACACCTGTCTCCAATTAATTCTCCTGCCATCCCATTATCCATTGCAAAATCCTGGCCTGTCCTTCAGCGCACAAACCCTGAACCTTACTGTGTTACATTTTCCTTCGTTCCCTTTGCTGCGCTGGAATCGTTTGCTAGCAGATTTCCTGATTAAAAACGTGCGCTTCCACCCACGCTGCTGGATCTGATCCTCACAGTCAGATGAAGCTTTAACAGTAAACATGTTTAAAGAATAATCGAGTTATATCTTTGCAAATAACGCCGTGCGTGGAGATTAATCTAGCTTCAAAAACACACAGAATATCGGATAAGTGTGGAATAAAACACTGTGTGTGGTGCAGTTACAGGAAACTAATCAACAGTGGGGTGGTGTGTGAAGCTGAGTTATTGTTGCCATGCCGAAGTTGAATGCTGTTGCTATAGAAACGATAACGAGCCCATCGATGTAAACCTGAGATCTGCATCTGCGCTACTGTCAGAGCTGCTGTTATAGAAAATTAATCAACACCTTCTGACCAATCAGGATCCAGAACTCAGCAGCGCTGTGGTGTAACAGTGGCGATGTGTAACGATGGTTATCCCTCTAACACAGTAATGAAGGACACCCAGGGACTAGAAGCAGAGCTTCAGCTGACTCGGGTTATTATGCTCCTTGGTGAAGGATCAGGTGAACAAAGTTCATGTTGGATTTTGGCCACAAACACAGAAATTTGGCAGTTTGTTCTGGAGTCTTCTCAGATGCTGTTGCAAATTACCAAGCAAATTAGTAGATAAAGTGCACACTGATACACTCGGAAACATGAGTCATATTTTTGTGACTAACACTTTCTTAAAAAAAAAAAAGTTTGGTGTCTTGATCCAGTTTGCAAACCGCCAAACAAGAAGTTCTCAGCACAGTCCTCAGGAACCCCCATTCCTCATTCCATTCAGTTCTAGCTTCAAGCTTCAAGCACACCTGAACCTGTCTTTCTTTCTTTTTCTTTCTTTCTGTGTTTTGGTTTCTCACAGATCTGCTCTGTTTACTGTCTGTTGGGTGTTTTGCAAGTTCTCCCTGTGTGGGTTTCTTCTGGGTTCTCCAGGCTCTCCCAAAAACATGCCAGTAGGTGGACTGGTTATCATAAATTACCCCTTAAAGTGTGTGTGTGTGTGTGTGTGTGTGTGTGTGTGTGTGTGTGTGTGTGTGTGTGTGTGTGTGGTACCCTGTGATAGGACTGGTATCCCCTCCAAGGTGTATTCCCACCTCATGTCCCATGTTCTAATAAGAATAATGAAGTTAATGAAAATGAATGAATGAATTGTTAGATAGCGTGGCTAGGACTTTTCTTTTGTAAAGAGAGATAGAGAATTCCATAATTGGTCCTGGGACTGTGAAGTATTCCTCGCTTTCTAACAGGGTTTAACCTTTAAGCCTCAATGAAAGAAATACCTCTTGGTCAACACAGAACTGTTTAAGAACTGTTTGGAAAGTCAGAAAATCATACAAACAGCTTGAAAAATGTTCACTTTTGTGTTTAGATCTTTATCCATTCATCACACAGACGCCAGAGTCCTGATAAAAGGTTATAAAAGGTTATAAAAGGTTATAAAACTGGCGAACCTGCGGACAGGAGCTTGGAGGAGAGTCATTAGGTCGCAGGTTCACGACTTCAGCCGCTAGACTACCGTGGCCTTGATGTTCATGATCTCTGGATTTTCTCAATGATGAGATTCTCAGAAAAATGACCCTGAACTGTGCCTTTCCTTATCGCTCAGGAGATTCTTATCTCACCTTTACCTTCACCCACAAACATGGATATAGTGTATCTTTAGGATTTAAGGTAAATAATTGGATCATAATTACCTTTTACTCTAAAGCTTAAAAGTTACGCAATATGCACCTTTCTAGGTAGAAGGTGAATGCTTGAGGGTTCGACTCCAGTGACAAGGAAACGTACAATTTAGGACCTTTATGTTCTGAGAGCGTTGGTCCTCATTGTGTCTCTACATCTGTGGAAAGCCCTGGTGCTGATATAGTGGAGTTTCTTCTGCCACTTTACCAAGAGATTGCAAAATAGACTTAATGTCCAATGCTACACCTTCATGACCCCAAGACTCCTTCATGTCAACAATGAAAGAGAAGATTGAGGATGGACTGTTATCAACCTCAGGGGCATCTGTGTGTTTCTACATTAGACAGAAGAATGGTTTGCTCCTGTGGACATCTGTGGATTTAAGGATGTTTCATACACCAGTATTCCTCTCCTTTATTTAGATTGTTAGATCTCTGGAAGATGTAGTCCTCTGAGCGATACTGAATAATTATGAGTATCCTATCATGCCTTGAGGTCTTATCAAGGACCCGTTCTCCAGGAAACCAACAGTCCTCCAGATCCTCCAACAGGTTTCTCATGGTTTCTCAAGACATTCTCATCTACAAAGTGCTGGTACAAGGCCCATGTACATAAAGTTTAAATATTACAACAAGTATAAGACAAGACCAAGGTACAAAACCACTCAGTACACTCTCAGAAGAAGGTCAAGGTCAAGTCTGAAAGTGTTCCTGGTTCTACAGTTTGTCCATCTGCAGACTTTCCTTTTTTTCAGAGACAGTAGAATTCCTCTAAGAATGAAGAAGTATGAACTATCCAAAGAAACTGTCCAAAGAAACACACCCACATTTGTAAGAGTTTACAACACAATAGCAACAACAGTAACACGGATAAATTACATTACATTACATTAACAATACAAGTGCAGCTGCCACAAATCATCAAAAGCTTTTGTTTAGCTTTCTGAAAGTAAGAGCCGAGTCGTGCAGTGGACTAGCTTCCCATCCGGGGTGTATTCCCACATCACGCCCAGTGTTCCCGGGATACACTCCAGATCCACCTCCACTCCGACCAGGATAAAGCAGTAACTGAAGATGAATGAATTAATAAGTAACAACTAAGCTAACAAAATGATGTCCTTGGAACATCCTTAAGTAAAGTTTTAAAAAGTTATTATAAGTCCATGAATTTAAGACAGAATCTTCTGTTTGATGGTGCTTCCAGAAACATCTTCCTGTGACCATAGAAACGTTTCTGACTCGGGAATTTCCAACACAGGACCGTGTATGTTGCTGAAAGTCTTTCCATCTAACCAAAATCGAATGTCCCCTAAATTTACAGGGACGTCCCTCAGAAGTGGAACAGCAAAGATACAATAATTTTGTTTGCTTATTTTTGATTATTTTGAATAAACCAGTTAGACACGTGACGAATTGATATTTTTGTAATCTAACGTTACTCGCAAACTACTTGGCGAGATATAAAAACAACTTTTACTCATGCGTCATTTTCTCGGAAGGACCTGGACCGTGCCGATCTTGTGATTTTTAGCTCTGTGTGATCGCAAACTGACACCGGATTTTTTTGTTGTTGTTGCGACACCTATGAGGTGTGAAACCAGTACAGAAGAGTCTATTGTACATAACAAAGCCCTCAGTCACGAGTATCTGATCCTTATCACCGTGACCAAATCATGACTTCACTCGGAAATCGTGTGTGGGTGCGAATTCTGCACAAACATGTTTACGGATAAGGAAATGTAAAGCATTTGATGATTTTTGGATGTGACGCGTCAGAGCTGGAGATGGCACTGCAGTTTCCCGTGGGAGAACCGAAGCACAGCTACCTGGAACTCAAGGCTTCGTTGGTTAGTGAATGTTTTCTTTGCGGCGATGATAAAATTCCTGAAAGATGGAATATTTTTACAGCTCAGAAGAGTGCTGTGATCCTTGATGGAGAGTGCAGACTTTCTAACATGCATAGGGGGTCAATACACACAGAGATGCAGGTGGGCTGCTGGTTGCCAACAACATTTACACACACACACACACACACACACACACTTTCAGCCAGGCCCATATAAGCAATTCGATGATCGGAAGGGTTGATAGTTTGGGTTTTGTGTGTGTGTGTGTGTGTGTGTGTGTGTGTGTGTGTGTGTGTGTGTGTGGAGATCCCACACTGATGGCATGTTTCCTTGGATTTTAGACAAGAGTTTAAACATCCGCTGGAGATGGAGGAAGAAAAGGCCTCGCTCGTTTTTCCCTTTGTCAATCACAGACACCTGTGATGTTGTGCTTCTTTTTCCTATTTTGTAAGGGGGGAATAAATCATGAGCTCATTGCGGAGGCGAGATCAGCGCCCTGACAGATCAGGAACGAAAAACAAATGGCCATTAAGGCTGAAAAACCATGACCTCACAGAGAAAGAGTGCGTGCATTTATGAAGCCTGTATACACACACATTTATGGATGATGTGAATGTGCTGCTTTTGATAAAGTTTTTTTTTAAATAAGGCTAAATCTAAACATTCGATTGGTTTTATCAAAACTATATAATAATGTAGAAGCCTTCAGTCGTCCTTCTCTATAAATAAACCCTACAATAAAAAGTAACGTAAAGGATTTCAGGTAGAACGATTGCTTTCAGAAGCTAAAAAAACCTTGAGGAACCCTTTATGTCTAAGAATGTAGATGCCATAACTAAGAACAGGCGTTTCTGTTATAAATAAAAGACATTTTCAGCTCAAACACAAGTTCTTGGTGTTTTAAACTTTAAATATTAGCAGGAAGTAGAAACTCCTGACTGTATTCTTTTCAAGTTATGTTTTCCCGGCATTTATTAATAAATAAAAGAAAATAGACCAGGCTATTTTTATCCGACTTTGTAATCAAAATCCATCCAGATACGCTGTGACTGTGAGGCTTTCAGCGTGGTGCTCGGAGGAAGTCAGGAAATAGCTCTGTCTGGGAAAAATGTGACTTTTTTTTATCTCAAAGTACAAAATACGTCAAAATCTGGAGGCAGATATACGTCCTGAGTCTGGGATGCGTCTGAAGGTATTTTATGCCTGTGTTGTGCCCTTGGGGAAAACGCTGCTGCGTCACAAAGCGACGTTTTCACAAGACACATCATTAACACAGAGAAAAAAACAACAACATCAGCGTAGTGTTTAAAGCGTAGTGCATCATTTCGCCCAGGGCCAATAACTGTAAATTATCCAAAATGTTGTCAGGAAGATTTCTACTTGTGCTTTATAGTGTTACAGCATGAACACAGGGGTTGTGAGAAGCCGTGCCAGCGTGAAGAGGAGAGTTTGGAAAAAGGGAAGGTGGAATAAAGATTAATGCGATGACTCTGAAAACACAACGTCGTTGCTGGGGTGGATCAGTTGGAAACTTTTCCAACACCGTCAGAGCCACACTTAATTTGCTGATTTTGGCATCGGTAAAGCCAAGGAAACTTACTGAGAAGGTAGAGCTGGATTTCACAACGCACCTGAATATAACGATCTCCAAACCAGCCCTGCAAGTCTGTCAAGAGCAGCATGACGATCTGCAGAAATCTGCAGAAATATAATTTGTTTTAAAAAAATCTAATTTTCATTTCCTAGAATACAGTGCAATCTTTTGATATTAATATCTGAGTATTTCAAGTTGACTATTACAGCTACTGACTATCATTCTCCAACTGCAGGGATGAAAAACGTGTATTTTACGTCTCGTGCTCATCAGAAAGGAAATTTAAACCCAGACTGAATGCAGCGACGTTCTCGCATGCTGCGCATACCTCTGGGGCAGCGAGACGGCTAACTCCAGCTAGCTAGCTGCAATAAATTACAGGGAACCAAGTTATAATGTCAGATCATAGCCAGGGTTTTGGATGAAACTTTTGGGTTGGATTTTGTTCTCCATTCTGTCGAACCGGATCACGTTATCACGTGAGCTAAAACCAGCATCAGAAGATAAACAGGTATAGATCAGGCAAGCAAAAGGGCTCAGATAACTCGATTAACTCACAACACCTCCTGCTAGCCAATCATCAGGAGTTCTCTAGCTCAGCATCTTCACTACCGGGTAACGATGCCGATTCCACAGCGAGGAGAAATCAGCAGAGCTTCCTACAAAATACATGTTTAACTGTTTAACTTGTTTACTTACGCCATCAGTCCTCAATCTTTTTTTTTTAGCGTAATATAAGACGTTTTTCTCATTTTTTACCAAAAACCATCGTAAAACCAGTGTAAACATTCATAAAAAAAGGAATTATTGAATTGATTTACTGAATTACTAAGTAATAATAAGGCATAAGGAAATATTTATTAATAAATTAATAAGGAATTACTGGATTATTTCCTATAATCCTGATTTTGCTTGGAATCGAATCCTGAAACAGTGCACAGCTTGGACAGTGATGTCCGTGAATAACTGCAGGTGTTACGCTGCTTTTAATAAAAGTAAATGGTTCATGATTTATTCACATGATCGCAGTAAAATCAGCCGCTTAACAGTGACCTAAAAGCCGGCAGGTGTTTAAAAGAAGCTGAGAGCGTTTGCACGGCCACTCTGTACGATCCTGAGAGGTAAAATGTGTATTTCTTACTGAAAGGCCTTTAAAGGAAGAGGAGGATTGTAATAATGAGCCCAGTACAGTATAAGCCTCATGATTCACAGACTGCCAACAGAAACAAGAAGAACACCCAACATTCTGCCCTGCTGTATCACAGCAAGATCCGGCATTTTACTTCCATAAAACGTGTCGTGTCACGTCAAAACCAGGAGTTTCTCCAGAAAGTGACACACGCCGACTCCTTCTGGATCCAATAAACGCAGCCCTGCCATGACAACGTCACACACAAACAGCCGCATAAGTGCTTTTCTACTGTATTGTTGTAACAATAATGGATGACTGGCGCATTGTACACACACACACACACACACACACACACACACACACACTACAGCGCTGCATCACAGCCGTGTGTTCGGAAGTTACGCAATCTGACATCAATTACAGCCAGAGGAAGGAGAGAAGGGACTCTGGAGGCCTGTGTTAATCAAATGCAGAGACGGTCAGTTATACAGCGTCAGTAAGGCCAGGAGAATATTCCGGTTATGAAGGTCGTTAAAGGGCATGTTGCTCATCACCGGGTGATGGCGTTTATTAGCACCAAATAAGTGTTTTATTCCTCTTATACCGCATGATAATGATTACTGTTGTTTTTATTCGTTATATAACAGCATGCCATTCTTCTTATCAGCCTGTAATTACATTTAATGTTGTGAAACGAGTCAGTTCCTGTTGTCACTTACGTTATAGCAGCTACACACAGTCCTTCCCTCACCAGCCTCTCGTTTCTTTCTGTCTCTTAAAGTTAAAAAGACAAAAAAAAAAATACAGCGTGTTACGAATTTTGCAAAGAAGCGTAAACTCCTCTGTCCTGAAGATGGCAGACAGCTGACACTGGAGACTCCTTCCCTAAATGTTGAATAAATATCTCTTTATAGAAAGCTATTAAGCTAACGTATTAAAACGAGCGCATTAATATAAACCTGTGATTTGCAGATGCACTACTGTCCGAGCTGCTGTTTTAGAAAACTAATCAACTCCCCCTGACCAATCAGAATCCAGGATTCAACCCTGCTGTTGTTCATTTACCTGCATAATAATATCGATATAAAGATCTTTCATCATGAGAATAGCTCACACTGTCGAAAGGTATTTGAGGTAATAACTATGTTATATATGTGTATGTTATTATATTATTAACAGTTTGTTACATTATTGTGTGTTATTTATAACACTATTATTTCATCATGAGTTCTTACAGGTGTGAAATCTTCATGAGCATGCTGATCTAAGCTTAGCATGTTAGCATTTTTAACAATATGAAGTATTTTCATGACAGAAGTATCCACAGAAGACTGTTTATGCATGTAAACCTACAGAATATAAGACGTTCTCTATGTTCAGATAAAGTCACTGGTTACTGCATGGTAATTTATTATATATTTCACACGCACAGTGTACGTCGAAAATCGATTGCGATTTTTAGATCATTGAATGAAATCATATGTAATTGGATACTTTAAAAGCACAGGTAGCTAAAGCTAGCTACAAAACAACTGGCCATATGGTGCACCAACAGTAATCTCTCTCTAAACACAGAAGACAAAGGAGATTGCTGTTGACGTTCGGAGAGCACACACCCAGCGCCTCCTCTGATCATCTACAGTGCTGCTGTGGAGAGGGTGAGCAGCACCAGGTTTCTGGGTGTGGACATAACAGAGGACCAGAGGACCTCTCCTGGACCACCAACACTGCATCTCTGGCAAAGAAAGCACAACAACGCCTGTATTTCCTCTGCAAACTGAGAAGAGCCTGAGTCCCGACACCCATCATGCACTCATCCTACCGCGGCACCATTGAAAGTATCCTGACCAGCTGCATCACTGTGTGGTGTGGGAGCAGCACTGCTTGAAACCTGAAGACACTGCAATGCATAGAGAATGCAGCAGGACAAATCATCAGTGCCACATTACCTTCCCTCACAGACATTTACAACACCCAGTTAACCCGGAAGGCACTCAGC
>CM074964.1:18401414-18411699 GCA_037577455.1 Pangasius macronema | reverse complement strand
CAGGACAAATCATCAGTGCCACATTACCTTCCCTCACAGACATTTACAACACCCAGTTAACCCGGAAGGCACTCAGCGTAGCAGGGGACCCCACCCACCCCTCAGCGTAGCGGGGGATCCAACCCACCCCTCAGCGTAGCAGGGGACCTCAGCATAGCAGGAAACCCCACCCACCCCTCTAGCAGGGGACCTCAGCATGGCAGGGAACCCCACCAAACACCTCAGCATAGCGGGGGACCTCAGTGTAGCGGGGGACCTCAGTGTAGCGGGGGACCCGACTCACCCCTCAGCGTAGCGAGGGACCTCAATGTAGCGGGGAACCCCACCCACCACTCAGCGTAGCGGGGGACCCCACCCACCCCTCAGTGTAGCAGGGGACCCTCCTCTCTGCGTAGCGGGGGACCCCACCCACCCCTCAGCGTAGCGGGGGACCTCAGCGTAGCAGGGGACCCCACCCGCCTCTATGTGTAGTGGGGGACCCCACCCGCCTCTCTGCGTAGCGGGGGACCCCACCCCTCAGCGTAGCGGGGGACCCGACCCACCCCTCAGCGTAGTGGGGGACCTCAGCGTAGCAGGGGACCCCACCCGCCTCTCTGCGTAGCGGGGGACCTCACCCACCCCTCAGCGTAGCAGGGGACCTCACCCACCACTCAGCATAGTGGGGGACCCCACCCTCCCCATAGCGTAGCAGGGGACCCCCCAAACCCCTTGCATGACCTCTTCAGTCTTCTGCCATCAGGGAGGAGATTTCACAGCCTCCAGGCTCGAACCACAAGACTGAAGAACAGCTTCAGCCACCAGTCTGTCAGAAAGCTGAACTCTCCCCTCTCTGCCCTCTGACTTACTGTCACTGAACTGTAACTGCACACACACACACACACACAAACACCCCAAATCACACAAATGCACAAGCCACTTCTACTAATGCTGCTCTCCCTGTTGCACTAAAATGTAAATATCTACACACTCACATGTGCCCTGAAGGCTTATAGTGTCCATATTGTATTTTATTTTATTTTATTATATTTTATATTGTATTTTATTTTACTTTTTTTTAATTACTTGTCTTGTTATGTTGGTTTCTCACACCATGTGTCTGAGGGAAACGAAAGTTCAATCCTCCGTGTGTCCTGTACATATAGCAGCATGGACAATAAAGTTGACTTTGACTTTGACTTTGATTATTATTATTATTATTATTATTATTATTATTATTATTATTATCAGTTTAAAACTTCAAGTTGTTTGTTGTCTTGCATGAATCATTTCACTCAACAGACTCAAGTGACTCGAGGCAATAAAAAAACCATCAGATTTTCAGGTAAGTCGTGTCGAGTTTCATCACGCTGCGGTCTTTAGTCTTGTTTTAGTGTTTGTTTTATGTAGAGGTTATTTTTTTTATGTGTCAAACAAATCACACGTCTAATCTACAGTATTCTAACTGTAAATGTTACTCAAAGAGAATGTGTTGTATTGAAATAAGCTATAAATCAAACACACAGAGGGAGAAGACTTCAGCTCTTCCCCTGATAATAACAATCACTGCTCATGCCACGGTTCTGTGTGAAGTCTGGAGAGAGGGAAGAAAGGGAAGAAAGGGAAGAAAGGGAAAAGGGAAAAGGGAGTGAATTTCACTTCAGGAGTGTAACTCCACCTTCAGCCACCTCTCGCTTTACTCCCTCCTCCTGCAGCATCTCTTTAAAAGCCGCTCACGTTGGAGCGTCAGACAGCGGCTCAGTCTGTCCTTATCTCCACTCCTCCGTTAGTTCACTTCAGGAAGCCTCCCTACTGTTCAAGTGGACGAGTCATGGCATCTGTGCGTGATCTCCTGACGCTCCTGATCACGGTCCAGCTCCACCTGTCCAGCACTTCCTCCCTCTCTCCTCACACCGGAGTCAGGAAGAGCGGCGGCTCGGGGAAGCGCCAGGGGGCCGCGTCTCAATCCCTGGAGGAGGGCACCTCGGCGCTGGCGCTAGGGGAAGCCTGTGGAGTGTACACTCTGGCTTGCGGACGCGGCCTTCGCTGCTTTCCTCTGGAGGGAGACCAAAGCCCACTGCAGTCTCTGCTTCAGGGGAAAGGAACGTGCAGGAGCATCAAGGTCAGCATCCAGAGGACCACCACCTCAGGTACGAGCACCACAACGCTGCTGAAGAACATCTCAGTAAAGTGTTCAGTGAATTCAACTAAAACTTGAAGTGAAGAACGCAGAATCGCTCTTTTAACACCTGTGTGTGTGTGTGTGTGTGTGTGTGTGTGTGTGTGTGTGTGTGTGTGTGTGTGTGTGTTACTGAGGTGAATGTTTAAAGATTATGTAGCTTCTATTCCTAAAAATATATAAAAATAATTACAACTCATTTTCCAATACTTTATCACTATCCCAAGATCAATTCCAAAATGCTTTCTCATACTTTTATATATATTATAAAAATAAATATGCATACATTTAATTTAATATTAATTTACAAAATGTGAGTTAAAGTTAGAATGAAGAATAAATTATAATATATGATAAATAATATATAATCTCACATTTATTCCTAATTCGATATCAACCCTTTCATATCTGTGCCTTAATCACTGACAGCTAGATTTAATTTTCTGTAGCCTGTAATTAAACTGTTAACTATAATAATAATAATAATAATAATAATAATAATAATAATAATAATAATAATAACACTGATAGTTGATTATTTATTTTATATTTTTTCTTTCACTCAAAGTTTTATACATTTAATTAAAGAATGAATCAATAAATCGTAGATATGTGAGTAAAGTGTAAGTGTAACTGTGTAACTGAAGTGTGTTTACATCTTACGTTTACAGTGACCACTAAGCTATTTATTTATTTATTTGTTTGTTTGTTTGTTTGTTTGTTTGTTTGTTTGTTTTACAGTCAGGGATGCACTAATGTTATTCATTCCCATGTTTATCATTTATGATGACACTGATATAACCGATCGAACCAGCTCTCTTTAATCACGTGTTGTTGTTGTTGTTGTTGTTGTTGTTGTTGTTGTTGTTGTTGTTGTGAGGTGTGTGTGTTTACAGAGCAATCTGTTATTGATTTAAAGCAGAGCTCAGCACCGGCTCTCGGCACATCATGTGCTCTGTGTATTTGTACTCGGTGTACTCCACAGCATAACCATTAGGACCTCATTAAACCTCCTTTCTTCTCTTCCAGGTTTCAGTTTCTGAGGTTAATTAAAAATAAATAAATAAATAAATAAATAAATAGTTTTCATCTTTTTTTTCAGGCTCTCAGACACCAGTTACTGAAAGCTCGGAGAAGGTAAAACCACACATTTCTTTATTCTCTGTTCTGAAACCACACACAGAAAGCAATCAATAAGAAATCACCTCTATTTTTACTTCCTGTCAGTGATGATAAATGGTTTATGAAGTGATTAAAGTGATTAACGCCGCGTCTGGCTTTAGGGGCCGTGCAGGAAACTGCTGATGTCGCTGCTCCAGAGGCTCGAGCTCACCGTCATCCAGACCGACCGGGACATCTACATCCCCAACTGCGACAAGAACGGATTCTTCAAGAGGAAACAGGTATCACACACACACACACACACACACACACACACACACACACACGTACACACACACGCACACACAGACACACACACACACGTACACACACACACGTACACAGAGATATTATGAGGTTGAAGTCAAGTATAACACGAATCTAACACACACCAATACAGTTCCACACACACTAAAAGTTAACAACAGCACTGATTATTATTCTATTATTGCATTAATTAATTAATTAATTAATTGTTTATTATTATTACATATAATACTAATCTAACACACTCTTGTTTTGGTAAATGTATACTGTGTCTTAATGAAATAACACACATTTTTTCAGAAATAAAGACTGTAAAATAGACTGTACTCTGAAAGTGAGAAAGACGGATTAATAAAATTTCCAAAAAAATGTAAAGACTGAGTGCTGACCAATCAGCAGCTTCGATTTAAACACACACACACACACACACACACACACACACACACACACACACACACACACACACATGATGCAGGTGCACACTGTAGGATCCCACCTTCCCTCTCTCACTCATCTGACTCTATATATTCTACATTTCTCTTTATCACACTCTCTTCGTCTTTAGTTTTCTCTTCTTCTTTTCATCAAACCCTTCAGCTCTTTCAGTTTCCTTCCACACACACACACACACACACACACACACACACACACACACACACACACACACACACTGTGGCTTCAGAAAAGACCAAAAAGAAGAAATGACATGTCCAGGTTAACCCCGGGACACGCTGCAGTGTTGATCTGTGGGAGAAGGTCTCATATAGAATGATAAAAGCTCGTCATGACTCGGTTATTCCTCCGTCATCTGTCGTTACTGTGGAACTTTAAAACCCTGCTTTAAGGTTATATTTTCATTTCTGATAGCTGATGTGTTTCTCTCTCTCTCTCTCTCTCTCTCTCTCTCTCTCTCTCTCTCTCTCTCTCTGTCCTGTCCCTCAGTGTCTGTCGTCTCGTGGGATGCAGCGTGGTCAGTGCTGGTGTGTCGATGAGAAGGGGAACAAACTGGCGTCCCGAGGCAGAGACGGTGCAGCCACATGCAGCGCCTGAGTGACACCCATAACCGATTATTATTATTATTATTATTATTATTATTATTATTATTATTATTATTATTATTCCATAGTACTGAAAGATGAAGCGACGGCGCAGTGCCATGCGGTGCTCTGAATGCGGTGTGTGAATAGCAGGTCCTGTAACGCCCCCTAGTGGCCTTGACCCTAACCCTCACTCACTACAATCACAACATCTGCACGTGGCGCGTAACTCCCTCGTTCTCCTGACAGCTTTATAAAAGGATTTATTCACGATTAGTGGTGTGTACGGTGTTGAATGATCACTACACGTGCTGAATTAGCGCACAGTAAACGTGTGTAACACTGTAAAACACTAATTAACACCTAAAGCCCTGAAACCACTCGCACGGTATTTATATAAGTTCTGCTCAATTAACACCTTTTAATTAAAATAAAAAATATACAGCGCCAAAATAACATCTGATGCATTTAATTAGCATACGCAGTGTTCAGATAACTATTATAATCACACTCAGATTTCTCCATTTTTTATTTAATTGTCTTTTTACTTCATTTGTTTTCTCTTCGTATTTTATCTCAACATTTTTATACTCACGTGTGTGTTATGCTTATGTATTATGTATTTAATCTGTTATTATTATTATTATTACTGTTCTCATTATTAACTTAAAGTAACGTTTCGTACAACTGAACACCTCTCATCACCCTTCTTCAGTAATATATATAATGTGCTGTTCTCTGTGTTTTCTATATGAGACAAAACATATGGTCTATTTTATTAAAGTATGTATTGGTAAATTAAAATCAACACATTTATTTATTGAACTTTTTCTCTTTTTTTAATTTGTTATTATTTATCATGAAGTTTGCAGGTTTTGGGGCTCAGTTTTGTCACAGCTCATAAATCTGTAATATTCATCATGTCATTATTTTATTATTATGTTTTGTTCGTATTTAAAATCTGTGTAACAAATGTAAATAAAGTGCTGCAGTAAGAATTAAAGTCTGTCCTGTGCTGCTCGGGTCCGAGACGTAAAGCCACAGCGGAGAGCTGAGACGTCAGGAGCTTCCTGAATAAACGGAAAAAAATATCTTTTAAAGCTTCAGTGGTAAAATAAGGTGAGGGAAAAAAGACAATCTAAGAAAGATGGCAGAGAAAAGATAAAATGAGGAGAAGAAAGAAAGAAAGAAAGAAAGAAAGAAAGAAAGAAAGAAAGAAAGAAAGAAAGAAAGAAAGAGGGGGAAGGGAGAATAGAAAGATAAAACAAAGGGGTGAAGAGAGACAAAGAGGGGAAAGAGATGAGAGAGAATGAACAAGTGCAGGAGAATGAAGAGGGAGAGAGACATAGACAGAAAGAGAAAGACAGATAGAGAGAGCGAGGGAAACAGAGAGAGAGAGACGGAGAAACAAAGGGAGAGTTAGAGAGAGAGAGCAAGAGGGAGAGAAAGAGAGAGAGAGGGAAAGGGTTACACAGAGAAAAAGAAAGAGAGAGACAGAGAGAGGGAGGGAGAGTAACAAATAGAGAGAGAGAGAGACAGAGAGAGAGACAGGGAGAGAGAGAGACAGAGAGAGGGGGAGAGAGTAACAAATAGAGTTAGAGAGAGAGACAGAGAGAGACAGAGAGAGACAGAGAAAAAGAAAGAGAGAGAGACAGAGAGAGAGTAACAAAAAGAGAGAATGAGAGCACGAGAGGGAGAGAAAGAGAGAGGGAGAGAGAGTAACAAATAAAGAGAGAGAGAGTGAGAGAGAACAAGAGGGAGAGAAAGAGAGAGCGAGACAGAGAGGGAGAGAGAGAGAGAGAGAAAGAGAGAGAGAGAGTAACAAATAAAGAGAGAGTGAGAGAGAACAAGAGGGAGAGAGAGAGAGAGAGAGAGAGAGAGAGAGAGAGAGAGAGAGCGAGACAGAGAGGGAGAGTCACATGAGGATCAAATGACCATTAGCATGGTCCTTTGAGGCTCCACCAACACACAGCAGCAGGAACCTCAGACACTCACACACTCGTTCACACACCTGCGCTTTTATATCATTGTTCTATTTGTTCTTCACCTTCACCTGGATTCATCCTACGGAATCATCTGTGTGTGAAAATGATTTCACATCAGCGGCGAGGTTAAGGGCTGGAGGAGGAGTCATCAGGAGAAAACACACACCTGTGGAGAGAACAAAGCATCGGGTCGCGGGTCGTTTTCATTAAACATGCCTTCAGGGAGTGAAGTCTGGATGAGGCGCCTTTTAAAGCAGGATCATCCCTAAGCGCTGGACTGGAGCATCTGTTACACCTCTTCTGTTACACTGTGTCTGTTACACCTCTTCTGTTACACCGTGTCTGTTACACTGTGTCTGTTACAAGGTTTCTGTTACACCTCTTCTGTTACACTGTGTCTGTTACACCTCTTCTGTTACACTGTTTCTGTTACACTGTGTCTGTTACACCTCTTCTGTTACACTGTTTCTGTTACACTGTGTCTGTTACACCTGTTCTGTTACACTGTTTCTGTTACACCGCTTCTGTTACACTGTGTCTGTTACACCGCTTCTGTTACACCTCTTCTGTCACACTGTGTCTGTTACACCGCTTCTGTTACACTGTGTCTGTTACACCACTTCCGTTACACCATCTGTTACACTGTTTCTGTTATGCTGTTTCTGTTACACTATTTCTGTTACGCTGTTTCTGTTACGCTGTTTCTGTTACACTGTTTCTGTTACACAATTTCTGTTACACCATTTCTGTTACACCGTTTCTGTTACACTGTTTCTGCTACACCATTTCTGTTACGTTGTTTCTGTTACGTTGTTTCTGTTACACTGTTTCTGTTACGCTATTTCTGTTACACCATTTCTGTTACACCGTATCTGTTACACTGCGTCTGTTACACCAAATCTGTTACACTGTTTCTGTTAAACTGCGTCTATTACACCGCACCTGTAACACTGTGCCTGATACACTGTAACTATTACACCACATCTTTTACACCTCATCTGTTACACTGCATTTGTAACTCTGTGTCTGTCTGAAACTCAGTGCCAGGAACTCTGCATCTGGAAAACCACACCTGTAATCCTGCGCCTGTAACACTTTGTCTGTAACACTGCATCTGGAACACTGTGCTTGGAACACCACATCTGCAGCACTGCATCTGGAACACTGCACCCGTGTTAAATAGCAATGGCGTCCCCAAAATTAGGCTCCGCCTCGAACACCCCGCCGTCTAAACTGCGCCGCACCAAGAGCAAGAAGAAACACTTTGTCCATCAGAAGGTGGAGGTGTTCAGGGCCAGCGATCCTGTGCTGAGTGTCTTCATGTGGGGCATCAATCACACGGTACACCACCTCTACATCATTTACACTCAAATTACTAAACACCGTTTATGCTTTGTGGTTTCTCACCAACATAACAAGCTGTTTTTTTGTCTAATTAACTTGTGAGTAAAAGAGAGGCTGGTGAAGGAACCAGTGTTTATAGCAGCTAAGTGAGAACTTGTTTCACAGAGGCTCCAACATAAACACTGGGAAATTGCTGTGGAATAAGAGGAATAAACCCCTAGGGGATGTGCTGTTATAGGAAATGAATCAGTGACAGTAACTCTGCTTCATCGCTGGTCTGCAGGTCAGCGATATGGTTCATGTTCCTGCGCCGGTGATGCTGCTGCCCGATGACTTTAAAGCCAACAGCAAGCTCAAAGTGAACTACCACCTGTTCAACAAGTAACACACACACACACACACACACACACACACACACACACACACACTGAAATCTATCAGAGATCTGGAGCTGTCTGTATTATCGGCCGTTTCCTATGTGCTCCTTACTTGGAGTTCAGCTCACCTTTAAATATTCTGTTCAATGTTTCGTCGTGTAAAAACAGCCTTCACTCTTCTTGTTTTTTTTTTTGTAGTCAGATATTGCAGACATTTCGTCAGGATTTATAGACAATGTCTGTAAGTGACATTAAAGAATCCCACAGTAATCCCACTTGAGAAACGAAAAACACACGACGGTCTGCTTCGATCTGCTGAGATGTTCTCAGACCAATCACTGCCAGCTGATGTCATCATCGTGCGCTGACAATATTCAGCAGCAAAGGAAGACAAATTTAACAGTATTAATGTTTATATATATACGTAGCTAACGTTAGCATTGTTTATAGGTGTTGCAAACAAAATCTTTAATTTATGATCAGAAATGATGGAAGCAGCACCTCGGGTAATTCAGGGGTCTTTTACCCCTCGAGTCTAAAGAACATGATGCTTTATTTATTGTATATTTTTAAGAAAACACTCAGTTTTGTCGTCATTTGTCACTGAAAATAAGGACAAAAGAAAATCAACTCCTGAGTTAAACCAGGAGCAAAAACCTCGTGAAAAAGAATCTTCTGGAATCTGTGTGGGAATTGTGGAGGCTTTAGGGATTACGGCGTCGTTGCAGATTATTTAACAGACTGTTTTTGTGTTCACTGGAATGAAACGACAAGAACAGGAAACAGGAACCATTTTAGTTCCTGGAACCTTTTTTAGCTCCAGCCCCAGAGTCGGAACGGTGAAAGAACGGATTTTATTGAACACTGTTGATTTTTTTCATATGTACATTTGTTTTTTTGCATTAAGTTAATAAACAGTTGACATCAACTAATGTTTAAAAAATTATTAACAAATAATAATGATCAGCATTAATTAACAATAAGTGACAGCAAAGTAGCACGTACTAATTCATATTAAATGTCAAGATTAAATGTTTAAATAACCAAATAAATCATCTTAAATAACCGTACACTGTGTGCTAAACGTTAATAATCAGCTGAACACTTTATCATAAATATTGGCACCCACTATTTGTGGGTTTTTGGCAATTTGTGTGTTATTGCATATTGAAAATCAGATGTTTATTTTATATAAAATATCCGTTAAAACTGCTATATAACAAACATCCATGAAATGACCTGCTTTCCTAACAGAGCAGTTAGAGTGGTGTGGAAGTTTATTATTTATTATTCCTTATCTTCACAGAGAAAACCTCCCTGGACACTTTAAGTTCAAAGAGTACTGCCCGCAGGTTTTCCGTAACCTCCGAGAGAGATTCGGGGTCGAGGATCAGGACTATCAGGTAAACGCTGGATCATCCAATGACCTGCTGAGGCTTTTTTTTTGTCTGTTTGCTTGTTGAATGTAAAGCAAGAGGAAATGAGTCGTCATAGCAGCTGGACTGAACTTTCAAGATGTTTCTTTACCCGTTTCATCGCGTTTTATTTACGGTGCTTGATTCGTATTTTGGCGTCTGGATGTATGAGTTTGTGTCTTGCCGGATTTGGAGGTCAGAAGGTTATGATTCCCTCTGAATTTGTCCATCCATCTATATTAAATCCGGATCAAAAGATAAGTAGATAAAAATGTAATGTGCGTGTTTTATGAAGTTATGCACTGAGAAGGCAAAACGCACAAAACGTGATAAAAAATAAATAAGATGTTCAATATCAGCATTCAGAAGCCTTGAGACTGGAAGCACTTGAGATGTTTACAAGATAAAAGCTGAGGGAAATGTAATAAGTGCAGAAATTACTATCATATATAGTGTGTATGTACACTTTATGGCCAAAAGTATGTGCACCCCTGACCATCACACCCATATGCGGTTCTTCCCCAAACTGTAACCACAAAGTCAG
>CM074964.1:18372403-18387595 GCA_037577455.1 Pangasius macronema | reverse complement strand
ACACCTCTTTGACTGGAAATACCATTCTGAATAGCCACGCCTCCTTCCCTGTGACTGTGACTTTTTAAGAAGATTCCAGCAGAACGTTTTCTGAATGTTACTGTTGGAGGAACGTTTCCTTTCCTCTCTCATGTTTCCTCTTAAGTGTTTATAAACATCTGTGAACATTCCTGCAACACTGTTATAGGAACATTGACGCTAACACAACATTTGCAACGTCATTTTTTTTAACCTTAAAGCAAACCGTAAAAAAAAAGTAAATTGTGAGAGGAACCGCGTTAGAACATTACAGCCTGTCGAACGTTCTAATAAAATCCTCCGATATTAGAAACTGACAAAAAGGAAAAACACCAACTGTGTAAAATCATCCTGTAATCCGTGGTGTTTAAATACTAACATACAGCTCACTCTGTCGAGTTCAACTGAGACAGAAGCAGTAGTGTGTGTGTGTGTGTGTGTGTGTGTGACACACACACACACACACACACACACACACACACACACACACACACACTGTGTGTGTGTGTGTGTGTGTGTGTGGTCCATTGATGAACACATTGTTTTCGTGCTGTTTATTGAAAACCGTTTCCTCTTCAGGAGGACAAAAGCTCAGAGGTTAATGATCGTCTTTACCGTTTCTCGAATCCTGCTGAGGAAACAAAATCCCTTTTTTCCTTTCCTACTATCAGGAAGTGCTCATGTTTAGGCAGATAATGGGATTTTTCTCTGTGTGCATCTCACCGAAGCTCCAGTCCCACCAGCCCAGCGAACCCGAGTGGAGTTCAGTCATTTATTCAAACTTATTTCGCACATTTTAGCATAAAAGTAAGTAAAACTCTCAGTATCCAGTTATTTAAAATATTTATTCATTTTAATTATGTAATGATGTATAATTATCTACTTACTTACTTATAATTTGTGTCTGTTTTGTTGTAATAAAAGAGGTGGCTAGTTAATTTAGAACATATTTAGAATAATTTATAAGGCTTAAAATTAAATATATTCATAAATCAGGAAAATATTTTCATTTGCATTTTTCAATTTGTGTCATTTGTTCTGTAACAAGTAAGAATGTTTACGGCAAAAACGTTTTTTATTAATGTTCTTTTCATTTAAGAATGCATTCCAGTTACAAATTAGAAAATGGTTATATATTAAATATAGAATTAAACTTAAAAGCTTTCTTTACTTAAAATATTGTATAATTTACGATTAAAAAAATCAAAGTTAATTAGTTGTTTATAAAAAATAATTCCTCCACACTTTCTCCACAATTTACATAAAAATGTAAATAATCAACCCCAAAACAAACATTTTGTCATTAATTTTGTTTTCTTTAAAAAAAAAAATCATATACGTTTGGATGTCGTAATTTGGAAGCTTTTTTTTGTTGTTGTTGTTGCTAATATAAACTGAAGCGCTTAACGTTGTTTGGCTAAAGCTGATAATAACATGCTTTTTTTTACATACAGTAAATTTCCCTGCTGAAAAAGACTCGTCATTCGGAGAAAGTTCTTTTTTTTTTTGTTTATGAAAAAAATTTAGAAAGTTTTTGAGCATACAATTTTTTAAACATACTTTCTGTTATAATTACAGATCATTTGCACTAAATTGCAGCACTAAAGAAAAAGCTTGTAGGTTAAAAAAATGTATTTAAATTTTTATTTATGTAAAACATTTTAATAATTTTTTTTTTCAAAGGAAATTATTCAGGATTTTCACTTAATCTAGAGTGATATTTAATTACATTGAGGAAATTACATAATATTAATCAACTATGTGTTACTTCTACAATACCACTACTACTATAATAATAATAATAATAATAATAATAATAATAATACTTTTACTTTATATTTTACTTACACTCAAGGCTACAAAATTCTGCATTGTTATTCCAAGAGGTTACATATTAAAACATATAATCAAATTACATCTATATATATATATATTTCGTTGATAACATTTTACACCACAAATGTTCTTACAGACTGTTGAAGACAAATTCAAATTTATTTAATAATGCAAATAAACAAGGCTGCTTGGCAAAAAAAAGATAATAATTAAAGGTAAATAATGTTGTTGAAAGCGAACATGTAGTAAAATGTATGTCACATATAAAATATATGATAAAATAATAATAATAATAATAAAAAAACGCACAGTCAGTGATTTCTGTCAGTGACATCTAAGCATGAAGTTTGATTGACAGGAGGGTTTTGCTTGTGCTGGAGCTCGTACAGTTTGTCTAACGTGTTTGCCGTGTTTGTGTTTGGACAGATGGACAATGAGACCGACTGGCTGGGACTGGTGACGTTGCAGTTCCACCTAGACCACAGAGCCGCATAGCCTGAGAAGGACGAGGTGGACAAGTACAAGTACGCGGGATTGATCATGAATCTGACGGTCGTCTGGGTGAACTGGCAGAGACGCCGCACGCGTAACACCGTGATATTCTGCATCCTCAACATGGGCGTGGCCGACACCATGCTGATGCTCATCTTACCCATCTCCATGCTCGAAGTTGCTTTGGATCACGTTTGGGTTTGGGGTGATTTCCTGTGCCGCTTTTCAAATTTAATCGTCGTGGTTAACATCCATGCTAGCTCATACTTCCTAGCGTATATATCTGTCGAGCGCTATCAGTCGCTGGCACGTGGAACAGCAGCGAAAATAGCAGCCACGTCAGAAAAACGCAAGAGGAACATCATTTGTGCGGCCCTCTGGATTTTTGCTTTGTTCCTTGGTTTGTTAGAAACGGTACACGTTCGCGTTTTAGGATTGAGTGAACCGGGGTGTTACCTGGTGCCCGAACATGACTACGAGAAGTGGTTCAGCTCTCTCGTTATTATCCAGTTTTTGGCGCAATATTTAATACCGGTTGTGATTATGGTGACTTTTAACACGCTAACAGCCCGAGCAGTGAGATCGTCTCCGGAGGTTCAGGTCCGTAACATCAACGACATTTGGTTCCTGCATGTTTATTCCTCAGTGTTTATAATTTGCTGGCTACCATTTCAGCTAACCATGATCCTCATCTTGGTGGACCTGGCGCAACCCGATTTATTTGACTGCAACGGACTCGAGCAGCTCTTCTTCTCCTACGCCATCGTAAGAACGGTCGCGTTACTTCACTGCTTGCGGTTAGGGTAGGAGATGTCGAAAGATTCGTCCTCGAAGGCGTCGTTCGAATAGTTGGAGTAAAACTCGGTGAACGGGCAAGACCTTGTTGCTAATCAAGGAACGGATCAACATGCTAATCAAGTTGAAGTGAAAGGAAATGGACGGAAGGCAAACAATACGGCTGAAAACAACACCAGCCAATCAGAGGAAGGACCGTAAAAGGAAAAAAAAGAACTGATTCAAAGTTTGAAATGCATAATTCAGAAAAGAAAATTAACCATTCGCTATGTTTAATGAGAATTATGTACAGTTACATTAGAAATACTAATCATATGTACAGTTAAATAAGGCATTATACGAGATATACAAATATATACGGCCACAATTATATACGTGTGACCAGAAGATAAATAAAGTCTTATGAAGGTCATTAAAGTGTTTTATGTACAGATAATATACTGCTAATAAATAATAAGCTAGTAAAGTACACCTTTCTTTTTTTTTTACATTTTATATGCATGAAGTTGGTTATTTGTTATATACTGTATGTATAAATATTTCCATACACAGATAATAACATCATGTAATGAATCCACCAGACACTAGGATGCGCTGTTTTCAAATTCAACTGTCTAAACACAGTCGTAAATAGTTGAGCATCTCAACATCTCAACATCTCGACAATGTTTGCTTGTAAACATTTACTGAAATGAATCGATGCTATGAAATAAAGACTACCTTATAATTCAAAGTGTAAAAATTAATGCAAACACATTAAAAACATTAAAGTTTTCAAAACAGACAGTGGTACTCTCAACAACTGATGCCACTTTACTTGTCTTTTGCACTTATTATTCTGATTCGCTGTTTTATGATTTTTTTTCTTTGTCTCAAAGTGCAGTTTATGTACTATAGTTCACTGCAGGGCTGAAACATCTCAAATCAAACACTAATGTTTTGCTCAAATAAAAATGACACTGCGAACACACGACTTTCTCCACACAGAGACAAGCAGGGAATTTGAAATTAAACTGATAAATGAACAGATCAATGAAACCAGCTTTCATCAGCTACACAAAAGCACGGTGCAGGGACTCGTCCTCTAGTGACGGGTCTCATAAAACATCTATGACCAATAAACATTCGGGAAAAAATATATATATCTATATATCAAATGTCAAAAAAATTGATTTCACTTCTGCGCTTCATAACAAATACGTATCATAACAAATAAATGTTATAGCTGGACGTGACAGAACAGTTCTAACAAATGTGCACTTTTGCTCTACTTACACTATGCACTAAAGTATGTTCTCTTGTTGTGAAGAAAAAGTCCAGACTTTTGAGTGTGTAGTAAAAGCGTAAGCGAGTACTGGGACAGACTCACTAACACGCCATGTAGCGTTAATTGCAGTTTGTGAATCTGTAATTAATAAACAGTCCTTATAGGTTATTAAATAATTTTACAAAAAATAAGAACTAACTACTAGGAAGTATAATTAGTGAACATTTCCTTCGTTTCCTCTAAACATCTTAAGTAACCTTTGCACTGTTTATGTAACATGTAACGTAACAAAAATTTAATAAGAATCAAGAAAGAAATTGGGATTATCACGTACTGTTACGTGCGCGCGACAGACAACACACACAGGGCGGCGCGCATGTGCGCAGCGTCGGGAGCGCGCACCAATAGCGTTTTACGTTGACGGGGATTTACGTCGCTGCCGATTCACAAAACCGAAATCCGGCCACGCAAAGCAAATCCCGTTTTCCGTTTAATCGCAGTAGCGCTCGCGTGCCTGGTGATGCGGATCAGTCGGGCTGCTGCATTGTGTGTGTTTGGGGTTTTTCTTTCTTTTTGAATCGATGTGTGTGCGATAAGGTCGGAGTGTGTGAGTGTGTCTGTGTGTGTGCTCAGTGTGTGTGTGTGTGTGTGTGTGTGTGTGTGTGTGTGTGTGTTGCTTCCCCTCATGACCTCCTAACAGCGACCGGGATTTAACACTGATTTATTTTCTCATCTGTAAAACTGTGCAAAATTGTTTTTAATGACAGTCAGTGTGTGTCTTTGATTTGTGGAGGAACCATCAAGTCGTTAAGGTGAGTAAACATTTGGACATTTTGCTTTATTACACACACACACACACACACACACACACACACACACACAAACGGGTTGGACGCAAAGTGGGGACCCCGAAAATCCGCCAGCCAGTGAGGACCTGGTGCTTTTTCAAGCCCTGCTGCACTTCTACAGCAGATTTGTCATCACATTGTGGTGTGTGTTCACAGTGAGACTGAGTTCAAGCTTCATAACGCTGTATAACGTTCCAGAAACTGGTCATGCACTCAGAATTATAATAATCATATTCTCTATACTTGTATGAACCCTGCATACTGTATTGATGGGGTTGGGTGTTTTTTTTTTTTGTTTTTTTTTTTGGCATCTAGGTTTGTTTACGTCTCCTTGCCATCGACCACACACACACACACACACACACACACACACACACACACACACACACACACACTAGTGAGTATCATGTCACATTGCTGTCTTAAGGCATCTGGGGTTTTGGAAAGGTCAGTCAAATTTTTCCTATGGACTTTTTACTAGTCATTCATTCAATCATGTTTCATTTATTCAAGGCCTATCTTTAAGTGTGTGTGTGTGTGTGTGTGTGTGTGTGTGTGTGTGTGTGCGCGTGCATTTGTCTTTAAAACGTGTTAGCTCACCATGTACTCTATCTTCATCCGTCAGACCTTCCTCTGACGCCGAGCATGTTCTCTTCCTGGAACAGATTAGACCGCGCACGTTGACACCATTTTTACATTTCTATCATCTCTGGTTTGGACCATTTCCAAGCCAGAAGAAGACAAATACTTCCCTTAATAAAACAGGACACAGGACGAGTCTTCTAAAGACTATCCCGATGAGTAAGGAGGTTACCTTTGGGTAGGACAGATCATTTAGTCCGACACGGCGTATCAGATGCTGAAGGAAAAGTTGTGCGGTGTTATGCAGAAAATAAGTTACAGTGGATGGAAAGTTTTTCGAAATTTGTTCATTTTAAGTAAAACTTTATATATAAATAAACCATAAATTGTTTGATTTTAAAAAATGTGTCACAATGTGCTCACCAAAAACTTTATGTATGTCACCACCCAAGAAATTGAATCTGAATAATGTTGAGCAAAAATAGACGGCCTTTCCACTTCACACATCACACATACTTTACACATGTACACAAAACAACGTGATTATGAATAATAATAATAATAATAATAACGATGAAAGTGAAATAAATGATCATCATGAACTTTCCAATCAACATTTCAAAACAGCATTTTTAAAAACAAGAAGAAGAAGAAAATATTACTTTATCTATTTGAAACGCTATTACGCTAGTTAGCCACCAAGCTAGGCTAATGTTACCTAGTGCTACCTAGCTTTACCTCCAGTTTAAACTTGTGCTTATGCTGCTACAATGAAAGACTACACGATAAGAAACTGCTAAAGATGAAAATTGAGAACGTAGGAGTCACATTCTGAATATCACAGAAAAAAGACGTAAGTAAGGTGCATGGGTTATCGAAGTATTTAAAATATCAGAGTGACTAGCAAACGTTAGCTACCTCCCTAGGTTAACATTTTTAATGTTAGTTTAACCTTGTTGCACTTACCCTCCTTCGCTAAAGTAATTCATTACTTGATTTTAATTAAAACTTGTGATGACAAAGTAATGATGAAATGAAAAATTAAAAAAAATTGCCAGGTGAGCTTTCTTTGCTGCTTCATGTAAATGTTTTAGCAACTAGTTTTACAGTAAAGTTAACAATTGTTGGATTATTACAACAGTCACAATATAAGATTCCTTTCTTACAATTCCTACAGTAGTATACTCGTTTGAACGTTGCATGTTATGCTAGAAATTATAGGAATTCTTTACAGGGCATTGTTTTAGAACTCCACTAGTCACGTTTAAGTGGATGAGTTGCATTTCGCTGCAGGAGAGCGAGCCTGCACCTTTTGGGCAATACTGGTTTAGTCATATTACAACAAATGGTCATGGCAACACCCACCGCAAGGCCTCCGTTGGCTCTCTGTAGGGTGTGTGGTGGAAGAGTCAGGACTTGTTGGGGTGTGTATTCTGCATTCCGAATAAGTCTGTTTCACTCTCCGTGTCTAGACAGCGTTCCTTGTGCTGTATGTGTTTTAGGATTTGCTTCGCCTTCCCAAAAATTGTGACATACTTTCATCATTTGTCTTAAACGAGAGTAACACTGATTAATTTTTTATTTTTTTTAGCTCTCAACAAAGAATTATTAAATGTTTTTTTCATACCCTTTTTTGATTGTCTGAGCAGTGTAGCATTTTCTTTATTCACTAGCAGTAGCCTGAAAGGCGCGTGAAGACTTTCTCTTCCGCCTTTTTGTTGGACTGTTACTTAAGGTGTGGTTAATTCCAGTTTGTCCACATTTCTAATAAGAGCAGGCTGTTATTTTCTCCCGTTCCTTCACCATTTTTTTTTCTCTAACCTACAGACCTGTATATAAGTTTAAGAATAAAAATATTTACTATGTTTGCTTTAAAAAAAATCACACACAGTGTTTAGAAACATGGTGTTGAACTTTCGGTCGGCTTTAGGTTTTGTGACTATATGTAGTAACTTGACCATCATAAATAAAAGATTGACGCAAGCAACTGAATTTTACAACTTTGCATTTTTTTTAAGTCACAATATTAAAATTAGAATTGTAATGTTTTATATAGGTCAATTAATTTTACAGAAATCGTTGATTTCAAATGATCAAATCATGGGAGGTTCTGATATTATGTGGAATTCCTCTTCACTTTACGCTTGATATAAAGTATGCAAGTGATATAATCTGTCTTTTAGTCAAAGAACCGCTTTTTTCCAACCTGAGTTTCAGCAGAAACTGAAAAGGCACCAGATGGTATCAACTTATCAAGATTCAACATGTCTCTGCTTTTATCCTGCGTGCCTAGATTGCATGACATACCACAAACACAGAAGTCTAAAAACTGCAACTTCTGTTGTATGACTGTGAATTTCTCATTTTGTTGCTAATAATATTTGCACCGCAACTGAATTCAAAGTTTCCCAACACATTTCATTCCTCAAGTTCCTCATCATTTCCTTCCTTTATTTTCCTCAGGCCTTCCAATGGGGACAAGTAAGAGCAAGCCCAAAGACACAGGCCAGAGGTCTCTGAGCCTGGATGGTACCATTGGTATGGCCTCCTCCAGTGGACACCATTTCAATTCTGGCCCTCAGACCCAAACGCCAAATCGGAGCCCTGCAGTGGGGACCAGCAGGCGGAGCAACACTTACCACACCAACAGTGCAGAACATCAACTTTTTGGTGGTGCAGATCACACAGCGAGCATCACGTCACCCATAAGAGGTATTGCATGCGACTGAATTAGGTTTATGTTACCAGAAAGTAAAAATGAAAGCTCTTGGTCAGTATGGAAACTTTAAAATGACTTTTTAAAGTAGCATACACACAGATGAACACCAAATTAGGGTAATTACGCAGAGGGCAGTGATGGCCAGGTAATGAAACAGGGCACACAGTTTGGGTAATCACACTGGAATGTAAATATGAATATTACACAGAGGATGCTGGTCAGGAAACAATGCTGGGCCAGTTGTGTAGTAAAAACACAGGGGACACTGGTCATGTAATGATCGGACCTTGACACAGGTGACAGTGCGTGAGTAAGAGGATGGAATGTAGAACAAGCAACATCACTGGGGACACTGCTTGAGTAAGATGAGGGACTGTAGATTGGACAACAGCACTGGGGACACTGCTTGAGTAAGGTGAGGGACTGTAGATTGGACAACGTCACTGGGGACACTGCTTGAGTAAGATGAGGAACTGTAGATCGGACAACGTCACTGGGGACACTGCTTGAGTAAGGTGAGGAACTATAGATTGGACAACATCACTGGGGACACTGGTTGAGTATGATGAGGGAATATAGATTGAGCAGTAACACAGGGGACAATGCCCAAGGAATGATGCAGGGATGCAGAACAGGCGATGACACAAGACACTGGTGGAGAAGTAGGGTGGAGGACTGTAGATGGGGCAAAGGCATTGGGGACACTGCTTGGGTAAAATGAGGGAATGTAGATGGGGCAAAGGCATTGGGGACACTGCTCGAGGCAAGCTGCAGAGATTCATATCAGGCAATGACACTGGTGGAGTAACAGGGCAGGGGATGCACACTAGGCAATAGGGCCTTTCGCACTGCGGGAACCTTTTCATAGTACCTGAACTAATTGTGGAACTACCCACTTTTTGGCGTTTTCGCATTTCCAGAACTGGGTGTGATTTTAGTACCGGACTGCCTTTTTCAAGAACTGAATTAGTGCCTACTCCGGAGGGTCTAACCAGCACAACTGGTACTATCCGTGACATAAGTTGATTGGCCAAACGTGTATGGAAATGCCCTCACCCGCCATGATTTAAAACGCTATGTAAACAACTTATTTTGCAAGTATGGAGAACAGCGATAGATGGATGGACGCTGGATTGCAACACAGCTCCAATCACAGCGTCCTCCATCCTCCGGTTGAACGCCGCGCACAAATGACGTCGCCGTCGACCAGCTTACGTCACTTCCTAGTGCCCACTGTCTGTGCGAATGCAACCCTTTAAATGGTACTGGGAAATAGTTCACGCAAAATCGTCCAGTACTTTAATACTGTAAGTTTAGTTCTGGAAGTAAAGTGGTGCGAAAGGCCCTAATGTCACTGGGCACAATACTGGGAAAACAGATTGAACAATGACACAGGGAACACTGGTCAGGTAAGACAAGGAGAATTCAGATTGGGCATTGATTAGGTATTGACACAGGGGACAGTGGCTGAGTAATAGAGTGGGGGGCACAGATTGGGTAATGGCACAAGGACATTGGTTGAAGAACAAGGCAGGAGACATGATCAAGTAAGAAAAGGGGACACTGGTTGAGGGACGATGCAGGGGACGAAGATTGGATTAATATATGACTTGTGATGCTAATTTTGATACTATTTTTGATTGAAACTGTTATGATTGTGACAGGTGTAGTGTAGTTCAGTGTATCTGGTGACCAAGATTTGCGTGTTTCCAGTATTCGGTTTCCACTGAACAGTTATCGATTCACTTTTCATTTAAATGACCACCAGAGTCGTGAATCAGTTTTTTTAATAGACTTTCCTTGGAGCTGTCCAGTCGAGTGTGTGTGTGTGTGTGTGTGTGTGTGTGTGTGTGTGTGTGTGTGTGTGTGTGGTGGGAGGGGGGATAATAATGAGCAGGGAGCATTTGTTCAAGCATTTGCCAAACAAATGGCTTTTCACACCTGTTCAGCAGAGCTTTAGAAAAGTGCCAGCGTCTCACTGATACTGATCTGCACTTGAGCACTCGCACCCCCTCCTGATCCCATGGCTTTAACCAGACTTCCTTCTCACTCACAGCTGGTGTCACCACGTTTGTCGCACTATACGACTACGAATCTCGGACCTCTGCGGATCTTACGTTTAAGAAGGGCGAGAGGCTGCAGATCCTCAATAACACGTAAGTCTCGTCATGTGTGTCTTCTCAAGGACGGTTTACGTGGTACGTGATGAAGNAGACGCATCATAGCAGAACATGAGATTACAGCAGCTCGACCAGTGTTTAAAGCAGTTCGAAGGCCATTCATTATCAGCTCTCGTTGTTGTCCTTGATGATACGTCATGGAGACTGGAAATGAATCTTGTGTATGTCAGCGCCCAGACAGATTCCTTCTCAGACTGTGAGTCATCAGCTTGGTTCCAGCGACAGAAATATATGAATCAGTGTGGAAATAAACACGCATTAATGTCTTTCCTACTTTCTATCTGGAAACATATAGGCCACAGCACCATGACAGTATTATTAGCCATTAAAAACACACATTATGGTAATGCTGATATAAGAGACGTTGGGTTATTGGGTTATTACTATTTTGGCTGGAAAATATCCCAACATTTTAACATCATGTTTAGGTCTTGTGACGTGTCGGTGCTTTTATAACTTCACTGCTACTCACAATAACAACTAACAAACTGGACGTTAATATCTATCTTTGTACCTGTCGTTTAAGCTCACATTCTTTTTCTCATTAAATATTTACATTTTTATAAATATCTTTAACAAATCTAAACCTGACTGTTTAGTGAATTTAGCAGAACCTCAGCAAAAATAAATATACGTTTGAACGATATACTGTATAACATTATATCGTAATATCGTAATATAATGTCACGATACATTGTGAGGCGTTTTTTTCACTGTTGAGGTTTCAGTGCTTCTAATTAAATATTTACATTTTTATGTACATTTAAAATAAACCTCAGCAAAAATAAGTGTTGTGGTAGGAATTTATCCTGAAGAAGTTTTAAAATAATGCCGTATGATCGTTTTGCCACATGTGTGTATATATATTATACTGCTGAGTGCTGCTGATATCCAGCCCCGATTACACAGTATAATAAAGAAATTCACAGAATTCGTTTACGAATATACGTACGATGAATTTAGGTTTCAGAAGTTTGTAGTAAGTTACTTTCACAGCCTCGTGATTATGAAATTATGGAAATTTTCTCAGTTAATATCAGAGGTGTACTCGAGGTACATTAACTTTTCATTCACATATTTTTATGCTAACTGCCTAAGCTTTTTATTTATTTATTTATTTATAGTTTTATGTTGTTTACCCAGTGGGCGGAGTTATGAAATTTGAAAATGGGACAGACCTTATTCAGGAGTAGAAATTCAAAAAGACTTTTGCCTCCTGAATCAGGTGTAGAGTGAGTGATGAGGTTATATAATATGTTAAATAGTGCAATATGGAAAAAATATATAATAATACTCAAAGATTTATATAAAAAAAATTCAAAATAATAATTTAAATTAATTAAAAATCATTAATTTAACATTAAAATAAGTCAAATAACAATGAGACAGCTGGATAAAATATAATCTGTTGCTGTGAGAAGTCCAAAAATGGAGGCGGAGTTATAGAAAAAAAAGAAAAAGTGTTAGCCAGGATAAAAGCATGAAGTAATGTAAATTATCAGAAAAATATATCATAATATTTTCACATTCACAAGTTCAGTGGTTCAAGATTTTTTTTAGAAACACATCGATAAAAATTATATTTTGGTCATTTTTATTTTATAAATTTGTTTGAGCGCAACCAAATTTTGGTCATGTGACGCTAGTTTGTGTCGTAACCGAATTTCATATTACTGTCCTCTTAACTGTGTGTATGTAATTATAATAACAAATCTTTTCATCACAGCTCTTTATTTTGCGTGAGTAATATCAGACCTGCTAGGCAGTATGCTAATTCGTCATTTATTTTTAAATCGTTATAGTTATATTTAGTGATTTTCTGCTGGTGTCCATCCTTCAGCGAGCTGCAGTTGCTTTGCTAACACATCGCACCATGTCCTCATGCAGCGTTACTCCGAGCGTCGTTCAGTATCTCAGGAACATTAACGCGACACTCGCACACTAACTGACCAGCTGAGGCGTTGCCTAATAACACAATAGACACTGGAGACATTTATTTATTCATTTATTTATTTATTAGTTTGTTTGTTTAATTATTTTATTAACTTATCAGACACATTTTACAAAAACAACCTAACGATTAGTGCAATCACCCAGTTTCTGTTCATTTAAACATTTTATGAACAATTATCTCACAGTATGTTTTTCTGATTTAAAATAAATTTTTTTTATTTAATAAATTTAATTACAGACTGACAGCCATTATGCAGCCGGCGTGGCGTTTAAAAAGGTTTTTCCTCATATTTAAAATCGTAAGCTGTTAATATTTTTATAGAGCTTTAATTTTTTTCTCCTTTTCAGTGTTAAATATTTAATACTTTTTTAGGTCAGTACCGTATAGCATATTAAATGCAGTATTACTTTTTTAAAAAATATTTTTTAATGTGAAACAGCTGCATTGCATTGTGTTTGATGGTGTTTGATATCAGTGCTGTTTGTCATTTTCCCCCCAACGCTTCATGGGTTAAATTAGGAGAAAGTACAACTACAGGTCAGTAACTTTTCTTTTACGTCTCGTAATTCTTTCCACAGTGTGGGGAGGAGTGTCTAAGGCTCGTGATCACTAAATCTCAGGTCGAATGTGTGATTGCGTGTATTTTTTTTTTAATTGCAGCATTCGTTTTTTTTTTTGTTTTTTTTTTTTAAATGAAGTATGATCTTCTGTTTTCAAAGTGGTCTTTCTCTTATCTGCACTTTTTTTTTCAAGAATTTTACAAAAAATTAAAACGGCAACTTAATAGAAAATGTTTGGAAAGTTAAAAAAAAAGAAAAAAATCTGCAAAAAAGTTATTTGTATAGGGAACGTGCAAGAACCCTGTATATACAGATTTTTTTTCAGGATTTTTTAAAATTATTATATATATATATATATATATATTTTTTTTTTACTTTACATACACTTGCAGTAACAAACTGAGTTAGAAAATTGGAAGAATTGAGTTAAAGCATGTGTGCAGTCTTGCTCGTACACTGCAAATAATATTGAGTAAAAATTGTACAAATTTGGGGTGAAATTTATAATATTTCTCATTTGTGATTTATGAAGAATCAAATATAAAATTAGCCCTTAGTAATGAGTCATTTCTAAGGGCTAACTTAAAGTTTCAAGGTTGAAATTGTATTTTTTTTTTTTTTGGAAGATAATTTTTTCTTTCTAGAAATAAAAGCCTGGGTATTTACCTGCCTGTAGGATAAGAAACTTACAGATTTAGATGAAATAAAAATGTCCAGAAATGGACTGAAACATTCTTTGTGTTGTAGCCTCAAGGAAGATTCATTAGTTTTTTCAGTATAATTGTATTTGAAGAAAACTGAATTATAAATATTTTAAAGCCAGGAATAAAATGTATTTTAGCGTTGTGTTAGCAGCAGTTCCTTTATGGTGTAAAAGTTTAAATCAGTGGAAACGTGGGTCACGTGTCTCGCAGGTTCTCTCACGTCATCAGGAGGCTCTTAAATGCATCGTCGTTGTTGTTGTTGTTGTTGTTGTTTATTAATTTACGGAGTTTGATGGCTTACGCTCGGTTGTTTGCGGCGTTAACGCGCTGATTGGTGTGTGTTCCAGGGAAGGAGACTGGTGGTTGGCGAGCTCTCTGACCACAGGGAAGAGCGGCTACATCCCGAGCAATTACGTCGCACCGTCAGACTCCATCCAAGCCGAAGAGTAACGACAACTTTTTACATTTAATATCAGTATTGTTAAATTCCTGCAGGTTTAACCCCAGAGTTCCAGCGTGTTCGATTTTGGGCTGGAAAAAGGTGATAAATCGCCGGCGTGATAATCGTTAAATAATAATATAATAAATCAATAAACGCGACATCGCAGCTTACAAAGTCTTACAATTTCCAAATTTCTGTCGATGTATTTGACATCACATTTGTTACCTTTGAACACAAAATGTATGTTATTAATTTATAGCAATCATTTCTGTCTTTTTAACTGAAATTTGCAGGAGCTTTGAAAGAAGAAAAATAACGTAAATTGGGAAAAAATGGATTTTATATCCGTTGCTACTTTTCAGTGTCTAAACCATTTCCGTGACCATGTTTAGTAAATCTGTCTTTCAGTTTCATTTCTGAAGATGCATTTGCATGTTCTTGTATTTAAATTTTCACTTTTTTTGGCTTCTGATGGAGAATTTTGATTCTGTGCCAACAACAAAAAACCCTGATATCATTGTTTTGTGGCGTCAAATCAGGGCAAAATTTAAAGTATTAAAAAAACTACCAAAATAACTTTTAAGATCTCAAAAGTTTCTTGTAGCAAATTTCAAGTAACCCATTTTAGCAGGAAACTAAATTTCGCTTTATCATCATCTACAGTAGCTACGCAGTTTAACGCTGACTGCTGTAACCGTTTCCGTTCTCCTCGCTTACGATCAGCCGTGTCTCAGTAACGCTTACGATCAGCCGTGTCTCAGTAACGCTAACGATCAGCCGTGTCTCAGTAACGCT